>JADBJO010002858.1:237500-240000 GCA_016801955.1 Conus betulinus
TTGAAATGCCATTTCTTTTCGCGAGTGTGTGAGATAGAGTCAATTTCTTAACATGTATTTCAAGTTCTTAAAATGTACTTTCATTGCAATACCTGACGACACCCTCATGGCCTTCACTGAGCAGACAAATAGATCGTCCATCTAGTCATGGTTTACTCTTTTCAGAAAGTCATAGGAAGAAGAAGAAAAAAAAAAAAGAGGAGGAGGAAGAGGAGGAGGAGGAGGAGGAGGAGGAGAAGAAGAAGAAGAAGAAAGAAGAAGAAGAAGAAGAAGAAGAAGAAGAGAAGAAGAAGAGAAGAAAGAGAAGAAGAAGAAGAACAACAACAACAACAACAACAGCAACACTATAATGAATTAAGTACCTGCTGTCTCCGGGACACAAGAAAACGTTGCAATCATGTAGCAGTGACCGAACAATACAACTAGTTAAAAATATCAGTCAGCAGTACAACAGAATTTTAAGTAAATGAGACGTGAGGTAAAAATGGCGTCAAGTACACCGTGCGAAGTTAACCAGATTACACATGTGGTCGAAGCAGCATCCAATTGGACAAAAAAGGGAGATACATGTAATGGTGAAATGGCTTCCAGTAGATAAGTAACGATTTTGCCTATATCCTTACGGGTACGAATGCGTTGACTGAACGACTCATGCAGTCTGAAATAGCTACCAGCAGCAAAAGAACAGTGTTGACTGATGGATACATTCAGTCTAAAACAAGCCAACAGATTGAGCCGTGAGTGTTGATTGAGGAATGCCCAGCATCCAAAAGTTGCAACCACAAGGAAAAATAGTGTTGACTAAGCGGTAGACCCAGTCTAAAATTGGTATCCAGCTGAAACCAAAATGTGCTGACTGAATGAAACATGTAGTCTAAACATGGAATCCAGTAGGAAAACAATGCTAAATAAACACACTGCACCCCTTCCCTGTCATTGATTGTCTGTCAGTTTACCTGACTGACAACTGTCTGTTTGTGTCCATGCCTTTTTGTATGTTGTCAATCTCTCTCTGCCTCTCTCTCTCTCTCTCTCTCTCTCTCTCTCTCTCTCTCTCTCTCTCTCTCTCTGTCTGTATCATAAATGTTATCATATTAACCCCCTCCCTAAGCCCATCACACACACACACACACACACACACACACACACACACACACACACACACACACACACACACTAACAACTTTGTTTCTCTCCCTATTTGTCTGTCAGCTAGTCTGTCTATCTCTCTGCCTCCCTCCCCTGATCAGACACACACCCTTTGCCAGGCTCCATGCCCCATTCTCCCACCTCTCTCTCCTGTCCTGTCCTCTACTTAGATAAAGTCGTAGATCTCATGGATCATAATTACCATTGTAGATCCCCCTCTCCCCCAGCAACAACACTGAAAGAGCATCTCTCCCACAGGGTTCAAAGGAAACTTTGCAGACCATCACCCAAACCATCACCGTATTGATTGTTTAGCTAGCTACGTACGAGTCGTGCCATCCTAGGGATGGGAGTGAGGTGGATTTGGGATGGGATGAGGGGAGGTAGTGGGCTTAGTCTGAGAGGAAAGGAGCTGGGGGATGGGGGTGGAGGTGGTGCGAAGCTACCGCTGTAAAGGGAGATCACCAGACAGGAAAATTACAGGACAAAGCGTGGGAAGCATACAGAGAGAGAGAGAGAGAGAGAGAGAGAGAGAGAGAGAGAGAGGTGGGTCCCCTTGTGACAAAAATGTCACCTAGCTTTATCTCTCCTTCAAATACAAACATCAACCAAAAAAAATAAACAAACAAACAAACAAAGCCAAAGAAAGAAAGAAACGAAAAGAAACAAACAAACAAACAAACAAACAAACAAACAAACAAACAAACAAATGCTAAACAAAATAAAAATGCCTATGAAGGAGCAAACTTTTAATAACGCAAAAGAAAGAAGAGAATTGTACAAAGAGAGATAAAAAAAAACAACAACAAAGGAAAACAAAAAACAAAGCATGGAGAAATTTTTTAGAAAAGAAACGTTCCAGGGAGTGCACTCCAACTGATGCTGATTACCAAATTCAGCCATGACATACAGACAAAGCATGTGGCTCCTCTTTATATACAACATATCTGACCTCCATCAAGTCTGATTGTCCTCACATGAACCTATTCCTCCCCCTAACCCTCATCTGCGTTCCATCGAAAGCCTTAATCTCTACTCCACCCCTCCCCCTCCTCATTAAAAAAAGGAATAAAGCAACAACAACAACAACAATGACAACAAAAACAAAACAAAACAAAAAACAAACGAAGATCCGCCTGCCACTTTCATACTTCCGTTCCAAAACAACAACGATTGGATCTTCTGCTCCCCCAAATGGCAGAGGCATCCATCCCGTACCGCTGCAGATCTGCATTTGTTTTGTTTTCTCTTGTTTGTCTTCCATGACTCCCCATCTCCTATTTCTTTTCTCTTTTTTTTTGTTCCTTCCCTTTTCATTAAGTTTTACTCATTATCATTTTTTTGGCGTTGT
>JADBJO010002858.1:250000-252500 GCA_016801955.1 Conus betulinus
GTGTGTGTGTGTGTGTGTGTGTGTGTGTGTGTGCGCGCGCGCGAGTTTTGTGTGTGTGTGTGTGTGTGTGTGTGTGTGTGTGTGTGTGTGTGTGTGTGTGTGTATGCGTGTGTATGTGTGTGTGTGTGTGTGTGTGTGTGTGTGTGTGTGTGTGTGTGTGTGTGTGTGTGTGTGTGTGTGTGTGTGTGCTGTGGCTGTTCCATTTCAGGTCTTACTTTAGTAACCGACTGCAGCGAATGTTAAAAATCGCTGCGATCGATCAGTGTTTATAGGCAAAGTGTGTGCGTGTATGTGTATATGTGTGTGTGTGCGCGCGCGCGCGCGCACGTGTGTGTGTGTGTGTGTGTGTGTGTGTGTGTGTGTGTGTGTGTGTGTGTGTGTGTATGTGCACGTGCGTGCTCGTGTGCGCGTATATGTATGTGTCATGTGCATGTATTTATGTATATGAGCGTGTGCATACACCTGTTGGTTTAAAAAAAAAAAGGAAAACGCAACTTAAGTCCAGATATATCCACCTAAAGAGACTCTATGACACGTCAATAACTAATCTAAACAAAAATGAACGCAATCCTGTTCATGTCTCGTACAAATAGAACAAACAAAAACAAAACTGCATAGTAGAGAGATGATTTATGTACTACAGGAAAGAAAAGCATAAGACAAAAACTGAATCAAATGAAAAGTCCATCGGTACATGAGTAATTGCTATCAGCACCGCTTCTCTCCCACCCAACCACTGTCCTCATCTTCATGCTGACCTATCCTCCTCTATCTCCAAGTTACATCACACCCATACAGTTGTATTTCAAGAAACCTTACAGTTCTTGCAAGTTCGGAATCTCTAGGGATGGTGAAGTAAGGGTTCCGCTAAAGGAATTCTTTCATTAAGTAGGACGAACACTTAAATTCTATCTTTCCCCTCAAAGCCACCTTGCGCTTGCTGGACTAACACGAAGCAACCCCCTGTTTTCTCATTTCATGTTTTTTATAAGCCACTCCTCTACATGGGGAGGGGAGGGGGCTATATCAGAGCCATAGCCACCACGGGTGTCGTAGATAATCAGAAGTCTGGTAAAACAACGATATATCTATTTCTGCTGGGCTCGTCTGTGAAGTCTCTGAGCTACTCCCCATCCCCCCACCCCCTCCTCCTTTGTACCCTCAATGACCCCGATTCCCCTCCTTCTCCCCTCCTCCACGCATCCCACCCCTCTCTACCCTCAGGTATGAACTGCTTGAATTCCATTTCCTGTCTTACTTCAGTAAGTGTCTACAGTCAATACTACCAAGTCCTGCGATCGATCAGTGTTTATGGGCAGAGTGTGTGTGCGTGTGTGTGCGTGTGTGTGTGTGTGTGTGTGTGTGTGTGTGTGTGTGTGTGTGTGTGTGTGTGTTGTGTGTGTTTGTGCCTGTGTGTGTGTGTGTGTGTGTGTGTGTGTGTGTGTGTGTGTGTGTGTGTGTGTGTGTGTGTGTGTCTGTGTGTGTCTGTGTGTGTCTGTGTGTGTCTGTGTGTGTAATGTGATTGTAAGTATGCCTATGAACGCACAGGCGCGCTCATGTCTTAGCGCACATTTTTTTTTAAAACGAAACTGAAGCCAATGCATATTCGAATACAGATAATCTACGACACACATCATGATTAATGTAGTCAGGAATGGAATCCTTTTCATGTCTTTTACAAGTACAAGAACGAAAACAAAAAGAAACAAAAATGCATTGTAGATGATTAATCTTATACAGGAGGAAAAAACTGAAAAAAATGTAATGACAAAGTCTGGATCCACAGGCACAGAGCAATTTTGACCATCACCCCATCACTCCGACCCCCCAGCTCCCAACCTCATCCTCAGTCTTACCTGTCTTCCTCCATCTTAATGTTTATGTCACACCCATACAGAGTTGTATTTCAAGAAACCTTTGTTTGTTTTGCCGGCTCAGACTCCAGCGATGGTGGAGTAAGGGTCTCACTAAAGGAAATCTTTCATTAAGGTGGACGGACACTTTAATTCTATCTTTCCCCTCACAGCCACTTTGTGCCTGCTGGACTAACACGAAACAATCCCCTGTTTTTCTCATTTCATGTTGTTTATAACCCACTCCTCTGCATGGGGAGAGGGTGGGGGGGGGTGGGGGTATATCAGGGCTACAGCCACCACGTGTGTCGTAGATAATCGGAAGTCTGGTAAAACAATGATATTCTATTTTCTGCTGGGCTCGTCTGTGAAGTCTCTGAGCCCCTCCCCATCCCTCACCCCATCCCCCTCCTTTGTACCCTCAATGACCTTGATTCCCTCCTTCTCCCCTCCTCCACGCACCCCACCCATCCATCTCTCAGGTATAAACTGCTTGAATTCCATTTCCGGTCTTACTTTAGTGTCTACAGTCAATATTACCAAGTCCTGCGATCGATCAATGTTTATGGGCAATGTGTGTGTGTGTGTGTGTGTGTGTGTGTGTGTGTGTGTGTGTGTGTGTGTGTGTGTGTGTGTGTGTGTGTAAT
>JADBJO010002858.1:257500-262176 GCA_016801955.1 Conus betulinus
CGTCCAAACTTACCACCCCACCGTACCTACAAGAGATCAAAGAACCGAGTGTAGCTTAAAAAAAAAAAAAAAAAGAAAGACAGACAAGCAATGTAGATATGGTATTTGTCATGGTCTACAGAGATTTCTTCATGTCCTGTGGAAAAGTACATTCTTGCAATACTACTGCTGCTGCAGACAGCAGACAAAGTCTACAACAATAATTATGAACCTTGAAGAGACCCATGCCTCTTTGTCGGTGGAAGACACACAAACTTTTCTATACACATTATATACAGTCAGAACAATATTTTACGAAATGGCAATTTCACGCAACTGAAATGCTTTGTACAGGTAAATTGATAGATTTCTAACTGTTCTTTCACGTTTGCATGCCAAAAGTAAACTTAGTCGAAACAGGTTTGGAAATCTATAAAACTTTGCAGGAATGTATTGTTGTCTTAGTTATTTAGTGCTGGACAACATAAGACAAAATGAACCTCATCCTCTTTACTGTTTTTTACACAGTGGGCATATTAAATCATTCTCATTATGAGATCGATATTGTAGTAATGCTGAGCAATATCTGTTACCCCGAGTCTGAACTTAGTCATTACAAACTTTCAGATGTCCTATCTAAACTTAGCAACAAATGAATTTTTCACATCAGGTACTGTACAAAATGTTCTGTATACACTAAATCTATCGCTATTCTTAATATGATAATCCCATTCCTGCCATCTACATGAAATTAATCTTTCCTAAAATCATACATACAAAAAGCATTTATTTCTTCTACACCTTGATTTGTCCAAACAAAACCATATCCAAACGTAAACAGTTTACAGCGGATGTTTGAAGCCCAGTTTCTTTGTCGCGTGAATCTAAATCTAGCAGCATCCTATAGGCTTTGCGTGGTAGCCTTGACTCATCCATTCGAGTAAGTTTTAGCCAAAATCGAACACATCTAACTACTGAGTTGATATATATTGGATATCGATTTGTTTTCCCCATATATTAGATCATTTGGTGTTCTTATTTCAACCCCTAAAATTTTTTAAGGGCAAATAAAAATGTATTTTTTTCAGAATGAAGAGCAGCATTTATCTAGACCCCATAACTCAGCACCGTACATAACCATTGGTTGAATTTGTGTGTCAAAAAGTTTCAAAAAATAAACTAAGAGAATTGCACTTCAGTCTATACAGTTTCTTTAGAATACACATCAATGCATTTTTTGCTCTGCTCACAAAAATCCTGGCATGCAACTGAAAAACTCAGTCTTGTGGGAAATAAATTCCAAGATACTTATATATATTCACAACTGATAGTGCGGCCCCATTGTAAGTCCATCTTTCTCTTGCTGCCAAGTATCCGCCTTTTCTAAATACAACTACATTAGTTTTATTCATGTTCACATTCAATGTAGTGTTGATGCAGCCTTATACAAACTATCTAGTTGTGTCTGTAGACCAATAACAGTTTCAGCTATTAACGCTATATCATCTGCTAACAATAAAATAAATATTTCAAATAATCATGGGTAAATGTAGCACCATGTCTCCCTTTTCTGATCACTTCTAAGGCTAACTCATTTATGAATAATGAAAACAACACAGGGCTAGTCACATCACACCTTTTTACCCCACGAGTGCAGTTGATATAGTCTGTCAATTTTGCTCCACACCGAATTCTAGCTTTTACGTTTGTGTACATACTATGAAGACATCTAAATAGCTTGCCTTTAATTCCATTTTTTACTAGAACAGGCCATAATATATTTCTTTCTATGGAATCAAAGGCCTTTTCAAAGTCAATAAAAGCAACATATAATTTACGATTAAAGGAAAACTGTTTCTGTACCATAGCTAATAATGTAAACATATGATCAGTTGTAGAATATCCTCTTTAAACCCTGCTTGGTATTCGCCTGTAAGATTATGTTCTTCAATATACTCTTGGAGTCTACTGTTAATAACTGTGCTGTAGATTTTACTACTTGCGTCACAAATTGAGATACCTCTGTAATTACCTGGGTCGTTTATATCACCTTTTTTGAAAAGAGGGATTACAATAGACTCTGTCCACGTCTCTGGATATATACCTTTGTCAAATAGTGTATTAAATAATTTCACAAGAAAATTCAATGACACGACTTCCAGACACTTTCAGCATTTCCCCAGCTATACCATCTGGCCCAGCGGCCTTATTATTCTTTAATCTACGTAATGCTAATATAACTTCTTCCTTTGATATAGGTCGATTCATTGAATTAAGTTCTTCATCCTGTTCATTTTCATCATCAAACATCTCTTCATCATTTTGTGCAAAACAATTGTCTCCTCTTTCCAGCAAATTTTGAAGTGTTTAAACCAGTCACTAGTTGTTATGTTATTACGTGGTTGGTTTTCTTTATTGGAGATTTTTTTTTAACATTGTCCCAGAACTCTTTCTGATTGTGCACAGAGGCAACTAGCTTTTCAGTGAATGACTCATTATGTTCTTTTTTCCTTTCTTTTTAACAGGTTTTTGTATTCTCGTCTTGCTCTACAATAGGCATCACTATCTTTCGTCGTACTTCGGAATTTCGACATATTTTGAGTAATGTTCTTGCAACTGATTTACTATCTTTACATTCCTTATCGTACCAATCGCTGTTTTTATCAGTTGTATTTAAGTATATTTTCTTTTTCATACAGCCTCCAGAAGTTTTAATATACTCATTAAACACATTTAAGGCATCAGTACAGTTATGACTGATTAGATCAGTAGCATGATCTAGCAATGCTAACCCCTCTGCAGAATAAAGTGCGCTTACATATGACTGTTCCAGATCACAGTTCCACACATATTTTTCTATGAACTCATCTCTTTTTCATCAGTATTTTCAGAACTAGTATTTTCCTCAACAAAATTGAAGTGTAGCTCAACAGGTAAATGATCAGATTCTAACCTTTCTGAAACTATCAATTTACAAGAAGAGACAACGAAGTGAAAAAAAATCCTTAGACAGTAAAAAATAATCGTTGACACTATTTCCTGAATCAGATATATAGGTATAACTTCCATCAAAATTTGCATCGCATATACCATTAAGGATGTATAAACCAAGTGCAGTACACATATCAACAAATGTTTTCCATAACTGTTAAGCACATTGTCAGCTGATCTTCTGGTAGAAGACCCCGAATGACTACCAACACCGACACCATAATAATCACTGTCATTTAGTATATCTGGCGAAACACTTGCTGTTCTACTGTTCAGATCACCAGATATCATTACATAAGCATCTTTATATTGAAGCATGCAATCAAAAATGCATTCTTCCAGTGGGCTAATACCATTGTCAATGTCAAAGTGTACATAGTAAGGTGAACCTTCTGGTGGCACATACGAACATACATACAAAACATCTTCTGTAACACCAAATAAACATTTATCGATTAAAAATACAATTTATATGGAATAGTTCACTTTGATTTCACGGATAAATGACAAAAATTCATTTTTTATTAGACAAATGATTCCCCCTGAATGTCTGCCTTGCTTACTAAATTTAATAGCAGGTTTGCTGAATACTGTGTATCCAGTGAAAACACACAACTGCACATGTTCAACGAATGTCTCAACCAAGCATACAAAGTCAAATTTAAACAAAAACGAAAGGAAATCTCGACAAGTAAGTTTGGAAAGAAGACCATTGATATTCCAGTGTAAGAAGGAAATATGTTTTGTATCTGTTTTGTTATTTGAATATACATCATCTCCTCTGTTATGTGTACATAAATTAATAGAGGCACTCTGTGACATTGTCTCTGGAGTTGTACATTTTTCTCTTTCTCTGTAGAGACAGGTTTTTACCAAGTTGGTTTCCAAAACAGTCAACGTCTGTAAAAATATCAAAGTCTCTCTTTGGGGCTATACCCTCGTCAAAATGGGAACAATCACGATGTACATGACTAGCAGTATCTTTATTTTGAGACGCCCCCTTGTTAGCATTTGAGCTATTGTCATTCGCTGAGGTATTACAATAATACTTTTTCGATGCCCCCTGATCACAATTTTCCGTAGCAACACCATTAATCACAAAACAATGCTTAGTATTAGATAAAATATATTTGCTCATTCACTTTTCCGTCAAACAGATCACCTTTCATCATACACAAAGGTAAATCATATTCATTCATACAACCAGTATCACATACAGAAGCAACATGTTTACAAGTAGAACCAAACGTTTTCGCTTCCCCCCCGCCCCTGACCTCTCCAAAAAACCGGTTTTTACATGTTCACCCAGTGCACCCTTCGCAGCAACAAGGTCACTGTCCGTGTTTCTGTATATCCGTGTCGCACGATTATAATTTTCACAACTGGGTGATTTAACCGGTGTCAACTCGGGCTGGCCATACCCCTATCCGATTTCTCTAAGAGTTTGCCCTTCCCCAAGTCCGTACTTCTTACCATCTATTAGGAGGTGGTCAAAAACCATTGTTGCACGTTTTCCCTCGCTGCGTGCCTTTTTCAAATGAGGAGTCAGCTGTCGTCTCACCTCTCTGACGCGCAAAGAAAAGTCCTCACTGATAAAAATTTGACTACCTTTCAACTTATTTTTGGCTTTCAGGATCTGCTCTTTGTCTTTGAAAAAAGTGCACCGTGCTATCACAGGAGAGTTCGGTTTGGCATTCAGACGATGC
>JADBJO010002858.1:263274-270774 GCA_016801955.1 Conus betulinus
ACATGAACATGCTGGGCAAAAAGGCGTGGAGTGGGGAGATCATACAGTACTCATATCATTTACTACAACTTAATAAATAAACCAAATAATGTATTCAAAGAGGCTGACAAAAGAACTGAGAAGACACTGAACATGCTGCGCAGAAAGACGTGGAGTGGGAAGTCCATACAGCAAGGCCCAACGATCCCTAACTCTCCACTCATTCACATTTGTACCACGGATCCGCTCCAACATTTGATCGGGTTGTCTGTGTGAGCCTTCCACCTCCCTGCCACGTCAGGTTGAAACTGTTCCCGCAGCGTCCGGGTGATCTGGCTGTACGAAAACATGCTCAGTCTTTTCCATTCGGATTGGCACTGAAATGATAAGGTTGCACGTCAGAACCACATCCCATTTTGCACTATCATTATTACTATTACTATTGCCATCCCTTCTATATATATATATATATATATATATATAATATATATATATCACCCCCCTTTCCCCCCTCTTAGCATTATTATCAATCCATCTTAACCACAACCGTCACATATACCACCCCACCCCACTAAACTAACCACACAACCCCATCGCCTCACTCCTCCCCTCCCCCCCACGCAACCCCCCCCCCCCCCCCCCTTTTTTCCTCTCCCATAATCCCCTCTGTCATTTCCTTCTGGCGGCCATTCTTCACAGCACACCACATGGACATCAGATAAGCCTCTCTCGTTCTTTGTTTGTACTGTCCTAAGTGTTCAATGTGATTTTTTTTTTTTTTTTTTTTTTTTTTTTTTTTTTTTTTTTTTTTTTTTTTACTTGAAGAAGACCCAAGAGGTCGAAATGCATCGTGACTTGCCCTGTGCTTTGTTTGTCAATGTCCTTGGCGGCAGCTAACTCCCTCTCTTTCTAAATTAAACAACTAGGCCAACAAAACACGCATAAACGTTTCACGTGAATGTTTCAGAAATATCAATCCAGAATGTGAGCGTTGGTCACACACACACACACACACACACACACACACAAGGAAAATTTTGTCTCTATTTTCTTTTTTTTTTTCACCCGATCACACGGTCATTAACTTAAGGTGAACGGGTAGAAGGAAGGCAAGGGGTCTTGGTCGCGTGGGGAATGGAAACAAGGGTTGTCCCCGGCGGATTCTTCGTTTCTCTTTTCGGTGAAAAGACCACAGGAGCTCTCAGTAAGTCACAGTGACCTGATTCAAACCCAATCCCACCGTTTGCTCTAGCAATTTGTCTCTCATCACGTACACGTTTCAGCCTAGGCATGTCCAAATTCTTTTTTTCATCTTGGTTTGACGGTTTTTTTTTTTTTTTTTTTCAAATCTTATTTCACACACGTGTTTCTAATTTGTATTTTATTTTTTTATCGTGGAGACAAAAATATACCTGCTTCCTGTTTTTCTGTTGCTTTGCTAGTACGATTCACCCCCCAAATGATACATTCTTACTTTGCTATGTTTAGCAAGATCTATTTGTATCCGGCCCAACTCTGTTTGATATTTAGTAGCCATATCTGTTTGATATTTGGTAAAGTATTTGACTAATATCAGCTCCTTCCCTCGGTAGACATTATATTAAAATATCTGATCCTTATAGAATGTAAGTTAATAGTTGTTTTGAGGTCTGCATAAAATATCAGTAAACATAGTCTGTAACAAAATGAAAGGGGAGTCTCATAGATGATCACAGCTTCTAAAAAGAATATTGTAAAGAAAATGGTAATCGTAGATTTAGAGATTTTACGGCTTTGTGACATCTTCAAACAAGGGCTGGCTGGAGAAGTCGTACCATTATTTATTGTTCTTTAAGTTTTATTGCGTTAGCACTTGAAACTGCATAGCAACAGCCAATGTTTAGGTACATCTCTCTCTCTCGTGCACACACACACACACACACACACGCGCGCGCGCGCACACACGTACACACACACACACGCCCCATGCGCGCGCACGCGCACACACACACACACCACACACACACACACACACACACACACACACACACACACACACACACGTACGCGCACACACACACATGTACACACACACACACACACACACACACACGCGCGCGCGCGCACACACACACACATCACACCCCCCCCCCCCCCCACACACACACGCAAGCACACATATACATACATAGACACACACACACACACACACACACACACACACGCACACACGCACACACGTACGCACACACACACACACACACACACACACACACACACACACACACCACACACACACACACACACACACACACACACAACGCACACACACACACACACACACACACACACACACACACACACACACACACACACACACACACACACACACACACACACACACACATGTACACGGACCTTCACTCATGGTGTTTGCAGTTTACATAGGCTCACTCTGCTACATGTACTGACTTCCATAAAAAAAACCGCGAAAATTGAAAGGCTATTTTTCGGGTGAAAAGGGGTGAATATACAATATTGAACCATCGTGGCAAGTTGTTTTGGGTCCAAGACTCACGTGCAGTGAAAAAATTGTGTGAGCAACACATCATTCCCGGCATTGAAGGGTCAACAAAAATGGCAAACTGGTTGCTGCATGTGAGGCACGTGCACACCATGCAGAGCAAAGTTAACCAGCGACAAGTACGCAGGCATACAGCCTTTATGAAGCCGCGCTGCAAGGTTCAGGTAACGACTTGCCGTCTGAGCGCTACAGAGATGCCAAGACTAGGAGCAGAGGAACGCAATCGTGCCCTAGGCCATCTGGAGGCTGGTGTGGAGGCCAGGCAGGTCGCCAACATCTTTAACGTCCACATCTCAACCATCTATCGTCTGCAGCACCGCATGCGAGTCACTGGCACCACTGATGATCGTCCCCGGCCAGGCTGTCCTAGGGTCACCACACCAAGAGAGGATCGCCATCTTGTTCCAACCCATCTGCGGGACAGGCGGCAAACAGCTGCCAACACTGCTCGACAGGTGCCTGGGAATCTCCAGCAACGAATCAGCCTCAACACCGTGCGGCGGCGTCTTCAGGAGAACGGGCTGGCATGTAGGGCTGGCATATTGTTATTGTTGGTAAATAAACATAAGTGTTGTATCTGTTGCTAAACAGGCAGAGGCGCTGCGCCTGCTGTTAACTGGATAGATGTTGTACACTTGGTATTTGGGGATAGGTGTACCTGTTGCTGAATAGACATAGGTGTTGTATCTGTTGCTAAACAGACATAGGTGTTGTGTCTGTTGCTACATAGAGATAGGCGTTGTGCCTGTTGCTGAAGAGATAGGTGTTGTATCTGCTGTTAAATAGATATAGGTGTTGTACCCTGTTGCTAAACAGAGATAGGTGTTGTACCTGTTGCAAAACAGACACAGGTGTCGTATCTGCTGCTGAGTAGACGTAGGTGTTTGTATCTGTTGCCAAACAGATATAGGTGTTGTATCTGTTGCCAAACAGATATAGGTGTATCTGTTGCCAAACAGATATAGGTGTTTGTTATCTGTTGCCAAACAGATATAGGTGTTGTATCTGTTGCTGAATAGACATAGGCGTTGTACCTGTTGCCAAACAGATATAGGTGTTATACCTGTTGGCAAACAGATAGAGGTGTTATACCTGTTTGCCAAACAGATATAGGTGTTATACCTGTTGCCAAACAGATATAGGTGTTATACCTGTTGCCAAATAGATATAGGTGTTGTATCTGTTGTCAAACAGACATAGGTGTTGTATTTTTTTGCCAAACAGACATAGGTGTTTTATCTGTTGCCAAACAGACATACGAGTTTGTATCTGTTGCTGAATAGACATAGAGGTGTTGTGCCTGTTGCTGAATAGACATAGAGGTGTCGTGCCTGTTGCTGAATAGCCATAGAGGTGTTGTGCCTGTTTGCTGAATAGCCATAGTGGTGTCGTGCCTGTTGCTGAGTAGACATAGAGGTGTTGTGTACCTGTTGCTGAATAGACATAGAGGTGTCGTGCCTGTTGCTGAATAGACATAGAGGTGTTGAGCCTGTTTGCTGAATAGACATAGAGGTGTCGTGCCTGTGTGCTGAATAGACATAGAGGTGTCGTGCTGTTGCTGAATAGACATAGAGGTGTCGTGCTGCCTGTTGCTGAATAGACATAGAGGTGTTGTGCCTGTTGCTGAGCAGACATAGAGGTGTTGTGCCTGTTGCTGAGTAGACATAGAGGTTTTTGTGCCTGTTGCTGAGTAGACATAGAGGTGTTGTGCCTGTTGCTGAATAGGCATAGAGGTGTTGTGCCTGTTGCTGAATAGACATAGAAAATTTGTGCCTGTTGCTGAATAGACATAGAGGTGTTGTGCCTGTTGCTGAGCAGACATAGGTGATGTAGCTGTCGCTAAATAGAGGTAGGTGTTGTACCTGTTACAAAAACAGACATACGCGCGTTGCACCTGGCAGTAAGCGGATGGATGTCATACCTGCAGATGTGTTGACGAAGGCGTTGCCCCTTCCAGTGTTCCCAGGTAATCGTTGCGTCCTCTGACGATGGACTGTCGCTGCATCCCTGATGGTCACAGCCAGGCATCCAGAGTAAAGAGACCCCCCTCCCCCTCCCCGCTGTCCTCCCCCCTCCCCCCCCCCCCCCCCCCCCCCCCCCCCCCCCCCCCCCCCCCCCACCCCCCCCCCCCCCCCTCTGCATAACAAGGATGACCATCATTCCGCGAGATGAGGTGGTGGTGAGGCAGCGTTCGCTCACTAACCCTGCCTGCCCCCCTTCCCTCTCCCACCCCCCAACCCCCACCCCCCTTTCCCGCCCGTTCCCGTCCATCTTTGTTCACCTGTCATTCTGAGTATTGAAAAATGTAACAAAAAAAAAAAAAAAAAAAAAAAAAGTTTCAAAGTGTATAGAATTGTTGCAGACACTCCCTGCACTATTGTGAGAATTGAATAGGAGGGTGTACTGTTTGCACTCGTAGACTCTGTTCCGCTCTCTTTCTCTCTCAGTCTCTCTCTATCTCTGTCTGTCTGTCTGTCTGTCTCTCTCTTTAACACACACACACACACACACACACACACACACACACACACACACACACACACGCGCGCGCGCGCACACAGACACATTCACGCGCACGCGCACGCACGCGTGCACACACACACACACACACACACACACACACACACACACACCACACACACACACACACACACACACACAAGGAAATTGGTATAGCTCTTAAACTCCATGAATTATTAGGTTGTAATAAAAAAAAAAAAAAAAAGGGGGGGGGGGGGGGGGGGGGGGGGGGGCGTCTGCCGTTGACTTTCCACTCAAGCACATTAATGACTTTTTGACAGGGTAAATGTCCCCAACAACCCGCAACTAACCGCCCCCCCCCCCCCCCCCTCCCCCTGCCCCCATCGTTTCACTGTAGTGCATTTCTCTTTTGCCTCTTATGCACAGTCACGTTCCATCCGCTCAGGGTTTGGAGTCCCCGCATGTCATTTAGGGCGTCTTTTATTCACTCACGTCCAGCATGTAGAATCAATTCGTACAAAATGACCGGTTGTCTAACACACACACGAACACACACTTACACACACACACACACACACACACACACACACACCACACACACACACACACACACACACGACCGAACATGGTACACCCAAACAGACAACAGATGAACAGATTTGTTTTTGTTTTTATTTTGGTCTCATCTCCTATGCTACCTCAGTAGCACCCCCTCCCCCCCCCCCCCCCCCCCCCCCCCCCCCCCCCTCCCTCACACACGCACATACGCCACCAACGCCCATCCCCACCCCGATCATTCTGACTCCCCCCCTCCCCCCCGTCCCCTATCAAAGCTTATCCAGCCGCTGCCTCGGCGTCAGCAAGCCTCAGGGGACACAGTCAGCGACGTGTGTGGTCACGAGGCCAACCCACCGGAGGAGACACCGCGCTGCTGCTCCTGCTGCTGCCGAGTCATTGTCTGCAGTGTTCAGCGCCACCGGTCTGCACGGAGAGTTTGATCAGCACAATTCGCGAGCAGGTCCATAACAATTGGCGTGTTGCAGAACCCGGCATATAGGGAAAAAAAAAGAGAGAGAGAGAGAGAGAGAAAACAAATAGCCCAGTCTCTGAACAGTCGCTGAGCATTATCCTTTTCTTTTTTTTTTTCGTTTCTGTTTTTTCTTGTTTGTTTGTTGTTGTTTATTTGAATTGGTAAGAATTATTCTGCATATTTGCAACCACCCTTTCGTTCCGTTTCTGTTCTGTCATATATATATATATATATATATATATATATGATGATAATGAATACTTATATAGCGCCTATTCTCGGCTAAACGCCAAGCTCTAAGCGCTTTACAATCAACACTCGTTTACACAACGGGCTGCCTACCTGGTAGTGCCGACTGAGTAGCTGCCAGCTGGCGCTTCATTCAGTCGTTTCCCGTGTCATCCAGTCAGTATCGTTCAATATCGATCACTCATTTTTCCTTACTTCCTTCATTCTTTCCATTTCTCATTCAGGGTGCATGCTATGTGTAACGTGTCATCCATACCAACGGCCAAACTGACCTACTCTTCCGAATGTCGGTGATGGGTTTTTTTTTACGTGTGTGCAAGATGTAATGCTGAACAAATGAAGAAGTGGGGGAAAAAGCAAATGCAGGCTAACAATTCTTCAGTCATTATAGTAATGACTTAGCAAAAAAAATTTGAAGATAACGGAAAAAAGCAAAGGGGCGGAAGTGGGGGGAAAAGGGGGGGGGGAGGTGAAATGGGGGGGGGGGGGGGGGGGAGGAAGGGGGCGGGGTTGAAGGTGAAGAAAATGGGAACATGATATAAAGAAAATGTATTATAAATATGAAAGGACCCTTCACTAGCTGCCTGAGGGAACCATCGTAATCCCTCTCGAAGTCAGGTCTGTTTGTCTTGCCTGCTCCTAGGCCTTTCATCGGCTGGACCGGACTCATCAGGGAGACACGGCTGATTGTGTCTGTGCTCTTGGCGTCAAATAGAGACACACCACCAGTCCGTAATTCTAAATCTCTCTCTCCTCTCTCTCTCTCTCTCTCTCTCTCTCTCTCTCTCTCTCTCTCTCTCTCTCTCTCTATTCTCTCTCTCCTCTTATCTGGCCTATTCGTTATTTACGGGCACATAGGCACACAACAGAATATTTAAATCCCTATTCAACATTTAGTTTACGGGCACATAGCATAACATACAGAATGATCTCCTCTCAAATCCATCAAAACATTACATTCGGGGTACTAAATCATAAGATTCATACATTGGGGCTATAATTATGGGACAGATTCAGGCATTTCTCCTCTCAAATCCATCAGAACCATTACATTTCGGGGAGAGCTAAATCATAAGATTTCAGTCCATTTTGGGGAAGAGCTAATTATGGGACAGATTTAGGACAGTTTCAGTCCATTTGGGGAAAGCTAATTATAGGACAGATTTTCAGTCCATTTGCGGAAAGCTAATTATAGGAC
>JADBJO010002858.1:275774-280037 GCA_016801955.1 Conus betulinus
AGGGGGGGGTGAGAGACAGATGAGGAGAGAGGGGGGGGGGAGAAGAGTAGAGAGAGAGAGAGAGGCACGCAAGAGTGAGAGAGGTCGTGGCGTTATGATCTATATTTACATTTTTATTATGATTAAGGTTTGGTTTCATATTACATCGATCTCCAACAAACAGCATCTCCATTCGAGCTGAAAATGTTCCTCCCGTCGTCTCTCTCCTCCTCAGTGCGCAGCTCTCTCTTCTCTCTCTCCGCGCTCTCTCTCTCTCTCTCCTCTCTCTCTCTCTCTCTCTCTCTCTCTGCCCCCCACTCTCTCTGTGAGTTGTATGTGTGAGTGTTTGTGTGGTGTGGTGTGTGTGTGGTGTGTGTGTGTGTGTGTGTGTGTTTGTGTGGTGTGTGTGTGTGTGTGTGTGTGCGCGTGCGCGTGCGTGGTCATTTCATGCATGCGTATATCAACAAAGAGGAGACACCTCTAGCGACTCGAGAGAGAGACACAACAACAACAACAACAACAACAACAAACAACAACAACAAAGCAGTCTGCCATTAAAAAGACAGACAGGCCAGCCAGACAGCCAGCCAGCCTAGCCAGAAAGACAGACATACACAGCGTCCTCTCTGCCATCAGAAAGACAGACAGACCAGACAGAGACAGACAGACAGAGACAGGCAGACAGACAGACAGACACAGCGTCCTCTGACATTAGAAAGACAGACAGACAGACAGACAGACAGACAGACAGACAGACAGACACAGCGTCCTCTGCCATTCAAAAAGAACAGACAGGCCAGACAGACAGACAGACAGGACAGACAGACAGACGACAGAGCGTCCTCTGCCATCAGAAAAGACAGACAGGCCAGACAGAGACAGACAGACAGAAAGACACAGCTTCCCTCTGCCATCAGAAAGACAGACAGGCCAGACAGACAGGCCTGAAAAGACAGACAGATAGACAGACAGGCAGACAGACAGACAGACAGACACAGCGTCCTCTGGCCATCAGAAAGACAGACCTTTCCACAGCCATACAGACAGACATACAAGACAGACAGACAGACAGACAACACAGCGTCCTCCTCTGCCATCAGACAGATACAGACAGAACAGACAGACAGACAGACACAGCGTTCCTCTGCCATCAGAAAGACAGACAGACCAGACCAGAACAGACAGACAGACAGACAGACAGACAGACAGACAGAACAGACAGAGCACACAGCGTCCTCTGCCATCAAATCAGAAAGACAGACAGGCCAGACAGACAGACAGACAGACCAGACAGGACACAGCTGTCCCTCTGCCATCAGACAGACAGACAGACAGACAGACAGACAGGACAGACAGACAGACAGGAGACAGACAGACAGCCAGACAGACAGACAGACAGACAGACACAGTCGTCCTTGCCATCAGAAAGACAAACAGGCAGAACAGAGAACAGACAGACAGACAGACAGACACAGAACAGACAGACAGACACGTCCTCTGCCATCAGAAAGGACAGGTAGCTAGTGCCAGACAGACAGACAGACAGACAGACAGACACAGCAGCGTCCTCTGCCATCAGAAAGACAGACAGGCCAGACAGACAGACAGACAGAACAGGCACAGCGTCCTCTGCCATCAGAAAGACAGACAGGCCAGACAGACAGACAGGCCAGACAGACAGACAGACAGACAGACACAACAGCGTCCTCTGCTGCCAGAAAGGAACAGACATGTAGGCCAGACAGACAGACAGACAGACAGACAGACAGACACAGCGTCCTCTGCCATCAGAAAGACAGACAGGCCAGACAGACAGGACAGACAGACAGACAGGCACAGCGTCCTCTGCCCATCAGAAAGACCAGACAGGCCAGACAGACAGGCCAGACAGACAGACGACAGACAGACACAGCGTCCCTCTGCCATCAGAAAGACAGACAGGCCAGACAGACAGACAGACAGACAGACAGACAGACAGACACAGCGTCCTCTGCCATCAGAAAGACAGACAGGCCAGACAGAGACAGACAGACAGACAGACAGACACAGCGTCCTCTGCCATCAGAAAGACAGACAGGCCAGACAGACAGACAGACAGACAGACAGACAGACAGACACAGCGTCCTCTGCCATCAGAAAAGAAAGACAGGCCAGACAGACAGACAGACAGACCAGACAGACAGACAGACAGACAGACAGACACAGCGTTCACGGTTTCTCTCCCCTCTCTCCCCCTCCTGCGGCAAGCAAGCAAGGCCCACCGCCTCTTTTTATAGGCCGCTTCTTTTGGACGTCTCGCCTCATTGACCTTTCTCACTTGACCCTTCCCCTCCGCCCCCCCCCAGCCGAACCCCCGCCCCCCCCTCACCATACCTCAACGGCCCCCCTCCCCTCCCCCTCCCCCCTCCCTCTCCCTCCTCCCTCCTCCCCCACCACCCCCGTCCCCTGGTGTGAGAACCACGCACAGTCAATCCTCTGAGACGTTCAAGTAATGCACTGCGTTCTGGACTTTCAGAAAATACAAAGAGAGGGGTGAGGGGTGAGGGGGGGGGGGGGGGGGGTGAGGGGTGTGAGGGGTAGGGGGGGGGGTGGGAAGAGAAAAAGGAGATGGGGCGAAGTGTAGATTGGGTACGAGAGTGGAGTGTGGGGGGGGGGGGGAAGGGGGAGGGAGTAGGAGGAGGAGTGGGGTTAAGGTGTGGGGTGGGGTGGGATCTAGATAAAGGAGGAAAAGTGGGAAAACACTGTAAATGTGTCTCCGAGAGAAACAACAACAACAACAACAACAACACAACAACAATACTGGTCAATCACGAAGACCAGACTGTCACTCAGACGAGAGACTGAGGATGTGACGTGAGGGAGAGAGACGATCAGGACAGAGAGAGAGAGAGAGAGAGAGAGAGCGAGGAGAGAGAGGAGAGGAGAGAGAGAGAGAGAAGAGAGAGCGAGAGAGAGAGAAGAGAGAGAGAGAGAGAGAGAGAGCGAGAGAGAGTAAGAGGTGGGGTGAGGTGGTTTTTAAATTTTCTCTTCCGTGGCCAGTATATGAAGAGAAAATTAATAGCAGTATAGCAACTCGTTGAGTCCATTAAGTCACTATGTTCTCGCTTCTCCTGCAGAAGAAAAAATGCTTTAAAAATGATTAATAGGCTTAAAAACATGAAACAAGGAACAAAACAAAAAACAAAAACAAAAAAACAAAAACACAAAACAAAAACTTCAACAACAACAAAACAGATTAGAGAAAGCAGTCGTCACTACCGTCTTCCAGAGGAAACCACTGTGGAAAGTCTGTGTCACCCGACAGGGAACTGTGATGCTCAATCATCTTAGGCAAAAGGGTATTCAATAGTGTTTATCAGTGTTTTTATGTGAAGGAAAATTAATATATTCTTCAAGACAACAGAGAAAACCAGCGTCATTTGCTTATAACATAATACGTTTCCCGAGACAAAACAAGAGAAAACCCAAGAAATCAAACAAACAAACAAACCAAAAAAAAACCCAAACAAAACGCAGGTAGTCATTCTTCTTGCGGGCCGGGGGGGGTGGGTGGGGGGCGGCAGTTAAATTAGGGAAAGGCTCAGTAATGCTGGATTGATGACGCAGCTGTGCTCCCATAGAACTTGCTCTCAATAAACCTTGCTTGCTCATCTTGAATCTGGCTAAACGCAAAAGACTAATTCTGCTCAGCGCTTTTTTGTTTGTTTGTTTGTTTGTTTTTTCAGTAAATATAAACAACAAAGCAATTCGAAAAATCAAGTAATAGAAAAAAAAAAAAAAGGAATTCGTCTTGATCAAACAAATCAAACACCATAGTAGAAGTAAAAGAAAGAGAAAGAGAGCACTTTATACACACAGACATGCCCGAGCTCGCACGCACGGCACGCCCACACGCGCGCGCACGCACACACACCCACACACACACACAACCACCCACATCACATAGGGTGGGAGAGAGAGAGAGATAGCAGAGAGAGAGAGAGAAGAGAGACGAAGAGAAGGAGAGAGATCGAGAGAATAAGAAGAAAGAAGAAGAACAGAAGAAGAAGAAGAAGAAAAAGAATTAATTAGTAGTAGAATCTAAGAAGAAGAAGAAGAAGAAGAAGAAGAGAAGAAGAACACGAAGAGAGAGAGAGAGAGAGAGAGAGAGAGAGAGGGGGGGGGGGGGTGTGGGGGGGGTGCAGTCACAGACGTTCACACAACCACCAATATAGTCTCATGGATAACTCGCCCACCAAGGGCAGTAATGGTCGTCCGGTTTGACCGCTCAGACCTACCTCCCCT
>JADBJO010002859.1:0-10000 GCA_016801955.1 Conus betulinus
AGGAATATGTGCCCAAGTGATTGGAGCAACAATTTTCAGCTTAAAAAAAAAAAGGTTAAAAAAAATAGTACTGAATTGAACCGGGATCTAGATGTCATTGAATAAGTGTGAAGGCAGAATATTCGTTGTGGCGTTTCCATGCAACACGAAAAATGATGCATTTGTGTGGGAAGGAATTACAAATCTGTGGGGTCTATAGCCGGAAAAGAAACCAGTGACCAAAAGACACCCACTTGGTCTCAGTTTGATGTGTCCCGAAGAATTCTATGATAAATACGGAAGATTTGAGGGGGTCATGATGAACCTGTGATGTCGGGCCATGGAAAAGGTCTGAGAGGAGATAATAATAACACTTCATGATGTATTCTAGAATGAAATAGACACACAGTGGAGTTTCTGAAGAAGAAGGTGAGCATGCTCACACTTCTTACCCTGAGTATCAGTCTGGCAGCAGGGTTCTGAACATGCTGCAGTGAATATATAGATCCATCATGTCCCTCAGAGAGAAGTACATTGCAGTGTCATAAGGGGCATGATGGGCAGCTGTGAAAACAAACAGAACAAAAGCACAGCAAGTAGAATCAAAGTAACTGTGGTTTGTACTGTGCAGGCACTGTCACGTACCGTGATGGTCTGCTGGTGGCAGAAATGGACCTCAACTTGCTCCGTCAGGTCAACGATCTGGAGTTTCAGGGTAAAGTGTACTAAAGGAGTGTGCCCTTTCTTTCTTTCTCTTCTTAGTAAATGCTTTAAGTCCAATTGAGTACAAATGCATGGGTGGGTGGCAGGGGTTAGGTGGGTGAGGAAGGTGTGAGTTGGATAGTGAGTAGATCAGAGGCAGATGTTGATGACAGTGATGAACCTTGTGTAACGGTGAGTTTGATGATGAATTTGACGTTGGCTAACATCTGTCAGACAACTGATGTCATTTATCACACAGTTGATGTCATTTATTACAGAATTTGGAATAATGGTGGTGGTTGACAATGGCGATGTTGATGAGATGATGATGATGATGATGATGGCAGATGTAGGTGCCATTTAAGTCTAAATCATGTTACAAAGTTATGTTGTTGCTGCTGCTGCTGATGCCAGTGATAACTACTGATAATCCACTGAAGAGAGCCTTCATTGGGTGAAATCCCACTATAGGATGACGACTATGGTGATGGGCTTTATGGTGACGGGAATATATTTGTAATTTTGATTAGGTGATGATTGCAATACACCATACCTGGTACTGCATTGTCCAGATAGGATAAGTCATTTTGATGTCAAGGTGCATTTCAACACATGATTCTCTTATGTGGTTGCCCAGAGGTATTTCTTTTTTTTTTTTTTTTTTTTTTCCTGTATTCTAAAAGAAATGGAAGCGAGCACCCTTAGTTGATCTGCAGATTTCAGCTCTTGTTCTTGTTCAGATTTAAAGGGCTGAAGTTTCACATCTTAAATAAGACTACCTTAGAATCCCTGATGGTTGATTTTTGATCGGCTGTAGCCATTGTTTAGGTTTAGGTTGTTAGGGTCGGTTCCTAATGCCGAAGGACTATGCCAGAGATATGAAATTATTACAGCATGTTCT
Source organism: Conus betulinus (assembly GCA_016801955.1). Classification (NCBI taxonomy): domain Eukaryota; kingdom Metazoa; phylum Mollusca; class Gastropoda; order Neogastropoda; family Conidae; genus Conus; species Conus betulinus. The sequence goes on from JADBJO010002859.1 coordinate 1,583, forward strand.
GTTCTTCAGAATGTTACACTATAAATTTTGTTAAAAAGAAAGCTTTCATCAAAGACATATATTTAAAAATTTTTTGTGTTGCTGCTTTAATAACCATTTTGTAAAAATTAATTTTTTTTTCACAACAAAGACAGAATTTCAAAACAAAGACGATATTTTCAAAGAACACAGAGTATGAGTAGACAGTACATTGTGTTCTATCACAGACTTCTTATGGTATCATTACAGCTTTGGTATTATTATCACAAAGGATATAATCTAGTTACCATATCACTATCATGAAGGACATAATTTAGCTATCATATCGATATTGTATAGGATATAATTTGGCTATTGTTTTGATATCATAAAGAATATGATTTAGCTATATCAGTATTGTAAACAGTATAATTCAACTACTGTATTGCTATCATGAAAGATATGATTTCGCTATGATATTTGTTAATCCAAAGAATATAAGATCTAGCTGTTGTATCAGTATCGTAAAGGATTTTATTTAGCCATTAAATTTAGCTATTACATCAGTATTGTAAAAGATATAAGTAGCTATGATGCTGAAATTGTAAAGAATGTAATTTAGGATATCATATCAAGATTGTAAAAGGATATAATGTAGCTATCAAATCGCTATCGTAAAAGATATGATTTAGCGATCATATCAATGATCAATGTACATATTTTGCAGACAGATCTTTTGTTGCTTTTTTTCTTCTGGATGGGGCATATTTCTCAGCATGGTGACAGCTCTGACAGGGGTGTTTGTGGTGGACTGGGCTAGAATAAATTAAGTGTTGTTGATGACAGTGATAGTTAGGATGATTTTGTCAGCAAACTGATCAGAGGGCTTAGAATTGAATTTTGTCACTCAGAACAGTTACTTTTTTTTGATGATGACAGTGATAATAATGATGATGTGGGTGAGCTTACAAAGCATAACACATGTTTGTCACTCTGAGCTGACATAATTTTTAATAAGTGATGATGATAATGATGTTGAACATGTTTCTGACAGATGATGAGCATTTTGAAGTGTATGTTCGTTACACAGAGTTGACGTTGTTGATGATGACAGTGATGATGATGATGATGTTTGAAACGAACCAAATGGTTGGTGTTTATGTCACTGAGAACTTGTAATTGCTGATGAGGATGATGATTAAAACTAACAACCCAGTGTCAGACTTGTAGTTCATTCAGTATTGACATAATTGATGGCGATGATGACAGTAATGATGATGCTTGGGGCAACCCAGTGTCATCGCATGCACACATCACTCACACTCAGTGTCAGTATGATTGTTGATGATAATGATGTTGGCAGAAGACCCTGTTTAATTATATTGTGTTTACAATTCACAGCTGAATTGTGATCATTGATAATGAGAATAATGATGATAATGTTGTTGACAGATGCGCCAGTGTGTGGATGTGTACATCATTAATATTTTAGAGATCTGATTTAACTTTGATGAAGATGATGATGTTGGCCAGTGTCAGTAATGATAGTGATGATGATGTCATCAGATGACCCAGCGTCTGGACATGTACGCCAGAGAGCTGACGGAAGCGGTGAAGCCCGACTATCAGCCCCCAGTGGTGAAGGAAACGTAAACTCTCCATCGCTACTTCCCCAGCTCCTTGCTCTCCTGTTTCACTCCATCTCTTCCTTATCTCCCCCATTTGGCTCTGTCTCTCGTCTGCATGGGGACTTCCAGCCATCCCCCTCCTGGGACTGAGCTGCAGACCCAAGGCAGATGGAACAGTGGACCAGCATGAATGGATTTAAGTGATTTTAAGTATTGAATAAAGGAATGTCATTTACGATCTGTCGCCTGTGAGGTGGTGTATTGGTGCAAGTCATACTTTCCAGATTTCCAGATTTTTTTTCTTTTCTTTTTTTTTTTCATTAGAAAGTATGGATGAACCATATACAAATATGCTGTGAATTCTTGTCTGAATTAGACAAAAGAGAAACCCAAAATCACTGCTCACGCTTCACTCACTCACACGTGTGTACACAAATGGACTTGACCAGATAAACATGACCTAGAAAAGTAAAAGCAGGGGTTCTGGCTTGTTTGTCGCTCAGCTCCTGAGCCGTTGTTGGTGGAGAAACTTATGCTTAGTCCCTTTCAGGTATCTTTAGGTGATTTTCATTATTTTGATGTAATCAGCAATTGTGTTATTGGTCATCTTTGTCACTGCAGTCTGTAGATAAAAGGTTACAGTCACTTTGTGTGATATAAAGTTGATTCATCTCTCTCCATGTGATGTTGGACTGTAATGACCTCTGGTATGAACTGACAATTATCAGTTGATGTGAATGGATTCACTTTTTTTTTCTTTTGTACGTAATCAATACAGCTTCAATAGACATTAGGCAAAACCAAACATCCGTAGCGGATCTAATGCCTCAGTGGTATTCGTTGATTGATTTAGACTTTAAACTGAAGTTCTCATGTGTGTGTGTGTATGTGTGTGTGTGTGTGTATACATTTGTGTGTGTGTGTGTGGTGTGTGTGTGGTGTTGTATATATATATATATATATATATATATATATATATAATATATATGATTGAGGTTATAATTTTGATGATTGTTGGTGATTTTGATGTTAACATTGATTTGGTTATAAGGAATGCAAGCAAATCAGATATTTTGTACTCAGGCTTCCATTATAAACAAAGAACCTGTAGACATTTTATTGCATATTTTTACCGGATGTTCTTAGTAGGTTCTTTAGTCATCACTTCTAATCAATTTCCTTTTGGTCATCAAGAGTTTCTTCTTGGATTACTTGCCAAGACTGAATCAGGTTTGAATAAGGCAGTTATATTTGTATCATTACGTCAGCTGAAGAGGTTATCTTTTCCGTTAATCATTTGTTTGTTCATCTGTCAACAAGATTTTGCAAAAAAACTATTGAAGCAAATTTGATCCAGATTTGGTTGAAAGATGCCATTTGGTCCAAGGGTGAATCCATTGTATTTTGGTGCTGATGTGGATCAAGGGGCAGAATCAGGATCCGCTTGCCCATGGCAGTGGTCAGAGCTCTCCAGAGTCACCTCCAAGGTCATACTGTTTTTGGTCAGTAAACAGAGGAATCAGGTTGCCATCTGTCATAATTGGATACTTTTCATTTTGAATGAACACTGGCCACTTGGCTCTTAGTTCACTTCCTCGTCAAAGCAGAAAAATGAAACGACTGTTTGCTTTCACTGTGAAAGATTGTCTTCTGATCTAATTGCGTTTTGTCGTTGTAGAGAGAGAAATCATATTCCTGTCTGTCACAGGATGCATCTTGAACTAATAGCAGTGCCTGTTTGTTGGTGTGTGTGTATGTTATGCAGCATGTTGACAGTTGCCTAAAGTACACAGTATGCAAGTCAACAGCTTCTCCCTGTTCATGCAGAATTTTACTTCTGTATAGAGTAAATAACTTTCAAAAATAATAGATAACATAGATGTTGCAACAGTACAGAATCCCACAAGGGTGCTATAGCTGCCACTAAACTCTGCAACTGGTGATTTTTTTTCTCTGTGTAAAAATCAGTGTATTTAGTGAGTTTTGCAAGTATCCTCCTGTGATAGTGGCTGTAATGAAATGATTGCCTCCGGTTTGCTGTATTACCTTAGTGGCTTCCCCGAAGAGGAATATGGCTGTCCTTAATGGCGGGATAAAAAAACAGTCATACACACAAAACTCCACTCCCTTTGTTGAGCAGATGGGATGAATACCTGCCCGTCTATACAGGAAGTGTCTGCAGGAGTATCAGCCACCTTGGTGGTCACTGCCTGTCTCTTTCTCTTGGTCTTGTGTGTGCTGTGCTGTTCTTCAGTGGTCCGTCTTGTGTTCTTTCTCTTCATGCTGACCATTCCAACTCTCCGGGAAGCTGACACACCCCCAGGTTTGTGCGTTACATTCCCATTGAATTGTGAGGCTACCTAACAGAGGAGACACTGCACTGCTGCTGAATAAGTTTTGCACTGGTGCTGAGTAAGAGGGGTTATGGAGTGTGTGCCAGGGATTTTGACAAAAAGTGCTCACATTTTACGTCGGCACTTACAGATGACAGAAACCGCATAGCTGCAGAGTTATACTCGCAACCATTGCCGCTTCTCGTGTAACCTCCAGCTTTTCCTTGGTTGTCCAACAGTCCTCTGTATGACAAGATTCACCAAGCCCAAGAAAAGCAACATCTGCAGCATTGGCTAAGGAGTATGAGCAAGTGATACATTCATCAGTAAAGGAGATGAATGTGACTGTGTGTGGCCAGAGTCTTCACATTTGAGCGCACGAGAGACACTTCAACTTCAGGAGAGAGCCAGCTGTGCCCCATCCCCTCCTGTCTCCTCTCCCTCCTCCATCCCCCCTCACCCCCCATCCGGGATTATCCCCCCCCCCCCCCCCCCCCCCCCCACCACACACCACACACACAAAAAAGAAAAAAAAAAAAAGAAAAGAATCATCTCCAAAATGATGTTGGTTTCGGTGGTGTTTGGACGGACGAGCACAGTTCATGATATCAGCTACTACTGCTAGTTTACATTGAAGTTTGTGTGTGGATGTTACTTTTCTTCTTTTTACCATTCCTCAGCTGGAGCATGGCAGTTTACACTTGGTAAGATTTTTGCTTATGAGACTGCTGTCATATGGGATATCTAGTTTTCAAACTCTTTGTTCCTCAGCTTCATTGTTGCCTCCCGGGACAGTCCACATAAATGGTCAGTTGGTGTTCTGCGTAGACTGAAGTAAATCAACAAAATTCATTTCATATAGGAAAAAAATGGTGGTGCTGGCCTTGATAATCATGTACATATATTTGGATGTATTAAATAATCAGTCTTTTCTTGGTATTTAAGCATGTTAACGGTATTTAACTTCTGTATTCTGTGTATGGGCTTCATGTACCTGACTGCCAGTTTGTTACACTTTATGGTGTAATCATATATATGTTTTTCTGCTACATGATGCCATATTGTAACTTTTGGTGCATTTTGAATAAAGATGGCGTAAAAGTCAGCCAAAGTTGCAAGTTGCTGTGTTTTGATGGGATGGTTGCAGAGAAGTATGGTGCTCAGACCCGCTGTTGTGACACATGGGGGACTGCTTATTTGTGATGTAGAATTGAATATGTAGTGAACACAAGACATAGAATGTAAAATGTTTTGTCATAATGACAGACAAAACTACATAAGTTCAAATGACAGTTTTCCATGTTTTGAAATACTCGGCTATATATTTAGTTCAGTATACCTGTTATGTATTTACGCATGGGATTACACAATTAAAACAAAAATTTTACACACACACACACACACACACACACACACACACACACACACACATGCGTGCATACACACACACACACACACACACACACACACACACACACACTCTCTCTCTCTCTCTCTCTCTCTCTCTCTCTCAGACATATGCATGTGCATGCCCACACATACACACAAACACACTCACACAATTTTTTTCTTTATTGAAAAACAAACAAACAAATTCAATTACAGAATATTTTGGATATTCAAGAATAAAATGAAACATTATGTAAGATTTCCATTACAGCTAGACCTTGTGTCAGTATTCACCATGGAATTTCACACAGACCATGCACATCAAAGACTTGGTGTCATTTTTCACTCTAGAACTTGCCACCTTGTTTATTCTCATTAGAAATTTTAAATTCCTGATCTGGTTGTACTCTTACCATGATGCATTCGTTTCACAGGTCATGCATGATCATTTTTATCTCAGTTTTTGTAATGTCTTTTGACATTCGTTTTAAGTTTTCCTTTTTTTATATATATATTTTTAGTAACTATCTCTATAGCACTTTTTCTCCTCCAGAAAAGCTGTTTTCACTTTACTATTAAAAGGCATTCATGCTGTTGTGTATTCACTTTATTCAAATCCTGTTTCAAAATGACCACACGGGGCGATTACAAATTCTATTTCAAAGTGACTGTCTGTGGCATTTAAGAGGATCAGAAAATATTAATGTATTCATACACAGCCACACTATATACACGCATGCACACACACACACACACACACACACACACACACACACACACATACAGGCATTATGAATGCAGATAGCACTTTGTGAACATTCACATATTCGGTGTATTAAAAGTATGATTGACAAAATTTAAAAGGTGCACAGGCATGTGAGCACACTTAAGAATTGTGTACAAGTATATTCAAGAGCAAACGAATAAGACCGTCCCACATCTACATATCATCAGTGATCGCCGTCCCTAAAACAAAGATCGATGAAAATGTTGTCACTGTGTTGGTGAATTAGTAGCCTTATTTCAAACCATCCGTTCTCTTCGTTCTCCCTGCTTGTGTCACACAATCTATGCCATGTTCATCCTTCAGAGATGACTATACAGGCTACGAGTGTTTGGAATGGCCTCAATTCTGTTCCACAGGGACCCTGGTCGTGGATTCCGGGCGCGTGATACTCAAGACTGCAGGGATGAGTGTGAGAATAGGCTAGGGTATACGTATGTCAAGAAGAGGTTTATACAACATCTACTGTTAAACCCTCTCTCTCTAGTTGAGCCCATTATCAGGGAGAGAGTGGGGTGAAGAGGGGAGGGGGTTGGGGAGCTGGTGAACCCATCGATGGTTCCCATGACGATTTGCTTGATTAGCTATCAGACGGGGAGTATCGGTTCTACACAGTTCTCCTCCCCTTGACATCGAACACAGTTACCACCCCCCTTCCCACTCCTCCCTCCCTTACTTATAGACGAGCAACAGGCAGGAAAGACAGGCTCACACGTGTACCATCTCTCTTACAGGGTAGGGTGCAGGACGTTGGGGCAGTCTTACACGACCCCCAGATCCCACTTTCCCCCTCTCTCCCTCCTATCAAAGGTTTGACAGCAGGACGAGTGGTTCCTCCCCATGGCCCCCAGGGCTAGGGGTGTTCGCTGGTGACGGGTATCCCTACAACACTCCCCCTATGCCCTCATGCCGGCCCCATAATGGGGGGTCTGGTTCCCTCACCAGGTCCCTGATGCTGGCCACATTCCGCTTTCCATGACCCATCCCGCTTCTTGGCAACGCCAGAACGCCTCTAGTCCCGCTTCTAAAGGCCAGGGCACCCAGGCTCAGTCCCTCACAGTGTACATCCATACTCGCACAGGGCTAGCAAGACCATATACTCCCAGGGGAGCTCCTACTTCCTCTCCCGGTGTCGTTGGAAAGCCCCACCCCCCTTCCAAGAGATCCATCTGGCCCTCCCAGCCTGCTTTAGGTTCTCCAGGGGAATGGGTAGCTCTATGTTCCTGTCTCGGATGCATGGTCTTGCTTCACTCTTCGGTAGCCACGGGTTGGATATGACACCCAGCTTCCTCACGCTGGATTGGACCGTGACGTTGTCCACCATCGGACCCTCGGACCTCGGCCCTCCTTGGGTCAACGATCACCCGCCTCCCCTCCCCCCCCCCCCCCCCTCCCTCCCCCCTCACCGGTGAAGCCAGTTTATTGTCAGATTAAACGTAGATCGAATGTGATGGGAAATACACACCGCTGCACGCATGCACACACATGCACAGGCACACGTCTTCAAGAACGCTAACAACACAGATCAGACTTGATAGTACTCTCCAGTAGTTCAATGGTCTTTGAGCCTCTATCTGCTAGCACTATGGCGTCTTGCGTCGGTGGGATCTCTAGTGATGAAATATGGGCTGGTTCACCCATGGGAGGAGGAGGAGGATGATAGGGGCTTCCATGGAGGTTGTGCTGTGTCGCGTCCAGTGGTCACACAATGGCATGCACCAAGAACAGTTTTTGTCCCCCGACGTCTTAGTGGAATGCGCTGTGCGTGCTTACATCCAAGGTGAACACAGCGTGGGCTTCAAAGGGTGGTGCAGAATCGCCTGTAGATGAGTTGGTTCGGCAGTTGAAGTGTTTCAGAAGTTCGCGTGCGCATCGGTGTAAATTTGAGCAAAAAAAAAAAAAAAAAAAAAAAAATTCGTGGATTGTCAAATTAGCGTTGGCTGTGGTCCAGCAGTTAAGCATCACATCAGAACAATTAAAGAGTCACTGATTCAAACCCTATTAGTTACTCTTGGGGGATTCTGGACACCTGTCGGATACTCTCATTTTGAATTTGCTGTGGACTTGAGCTTACGCACTTGATACTCACTGACTTCGTGGATATGTTGAGAGAATGCTGCGGATATTGCCTAACCAATGCTGCAGGAGTATGTCTGGGCTATGTATGTTGTCTGGATGTATTATTCATGAAGAATAGAGTGCGGCCGTAGTATTTCAGTCTCAAAAGAAGAAGGAGGGGGGAGGAGAAGGAGGAGGAGGAGCAGGAGGAGGAGAAAAAGAAGAAGAAGAAGAAAACAAAGCAGAGTTCCATAGGATCATTGTCATC
>JADBJO010002859.1:15000-50000 GCA_016801955.1 Conus betulinus
CAGCCATCCTGAATTCCAAGATGTATGTATACTAACCTTCCAGCAACGAAAACAGATTCTCTCTCTCTCTCTCTCTCTCTCTCTCTCTCTCTCTCTCTCTCTCAAAAAACGAATGTGTTGATTTGATGATGCAGTCATCAAAGCACGCCAGTCTGTCCTGTTATAGCTTGTTTACCATTGGGTTCAACCAGGCCATGTGACTTTATACAGAGAGAAGGGGTGGTCTGGAAGCAGCTGCAGCTCACCTTCCAGCCTGCTTGCATCTAAATTCCTCTTAACGTAGCTAGACTGTACATTCCAGAGTAAAAGTGTCGTCAGACAATCAGAGGACGCCATGACAGTCGGCCGTGTTCTCTCGCAATGCAACAAAGGACGCCATGACAGTCGGCCGTGTTCTCTCGCAATGCAACAAAGGACGCCATGACAGTCGGCCGTGTTCTCTCGCAATGCAACAAAGCCGGAGACATGCGGGCCCTCACTCACCTCGGCCTCGCTTTGCTTAGCCGCTGGCGTGTGCTGCCACTCGCCGAATTCGCACCAAGTCCTGGCGTCTGTCCTTTATGAAACGCGTCGCTGCTGTCGGTGTTGTCACGTCCACCGCTAGCAGGTGGTCGCTCATGATGTGTCGGGGCAAGGTGGCGGATTGCTTCCCTTTGGTGTCGACTGAAGAGACAGAAGACAAGAGAGAGAGAGAGAGATTCCTTTTGTGAAGTATTAACACGCTACACACACTGCTAAGCATGTAGACGGGACAACTACGATGCATCAATAAGATCAATATGTTCTTCACATTTTTGTGATGTGGTTACAATGCAAGAATAACATTACACAATCAATTATCGGTTGGCGACAATGCATTCATAACATCAATAATCATAACACTTATTTATCATGATGTGTGTATGTGTGCGTGCGTGAGAGAGAGAGAGAGAGAGAGAGAGAGAGAGAGAGAGAGAGAGAGAGAGAGAGAGAGAGAGAGAGAGAGAGAAGAGAGAGAGAGAGAGAGAGATTGGTTGATTGATTGATCTTTAATATGCAAGGATGAAGAGTTTAGGCCAGAGCCTAGTCTTACAATCTGTCCTTGTCTTGCACACATTATTTCAACACATATCATTCCTACTGACAAGCCAACATAGTAACTTCGTATTCTAATTCTGTAATGAAAAACAGACAATTCATAAACGTAATAATGACATGGTGGGTAGTCAAACAGAGGGAAACAAACAAACAAACAAACAAACATACAAGCAAACAAACACAACTACAGAGAAAGAGGTCGGAGGAGGGATGGAGAGAGAATGGTAGGCAGAGGGAGGAGGAGAGGGAGGGTAGACAGAGAGTGGGAGTGGGGATGAGAGATTTAATGGAGTGGGTTATAGGTTTAGTTGGTACATTCAAAGTATGGTTTACAGAATACCTTGCGAATGGACGCCAATGATTTTCATGTAAATGTTTCTTGAAAAGTTTTAACGTACTTGTGTTTTAAAGACTAGGTGGAAGTGAGTTCCAGATATATGGTCCAGAGTAAGCTAGGCATGTTTTGAATTGATCAATGCGTGGGTAGGGGAGAAGGAATTTCTTTGAGTCTGGAGAGCTGTTCAATCTTGTAAAAAGAGCATTGATATAACGTGGCATATTATCAGTCAAGATCGTAAACATAAATGATACCTTGTTGAATTCCATTTGCTTACTCAGAAGAGTATGTCCAGCGCTTTTAGTTTTTAATCTGTTGTCAGAGGTGCGGCTGGAGGGAACAACTTTGCTGCACGTCGATTGAGAGAATTCAGCCTTTTCTGTGAACATCACCATTCCCGTCCCACACTGTTGAAGTGTAATTGATACGTGACTTTATGTGTGCATTCAAGAAAAGTTTGAGCACAGTACTGTTGACGTAGCGCTTTAATTGAGATGACAGGATTTTTTTTTTTTTTTTTTGACTACCTTGCATTCATTCTTTAGATGAGGTTGTCATTTCAATTCCTTATATATCGTTACCCCTAAAACACGATGCTCATCTACCTGTTCGATAGAAGTGCTATTCAACTAAATTTTAGGCAAAGAGGAGTCAATTGATGCTTTTGGTGGGTAGCTCTAATTATAGATTTGGTTTTGGCTGGGTGTATGACCACTGAGCTTGAATTATACCAGGCTGACACGTTTTTTCGACTTTTCCTGGAAAGACGTGTCTATTGTCTGTAGATCACTACCATTTGATCGGAATGACGAGTCATCAGCAAATAAACCTGTCGTGACTTTTTCATCTGATATGGACAATGGTAAATCATTGATGAAGATGCAGAATAGGAGGGGGTCCAGTACTGAGCCTTGTGGGACTCCATGTCTGACAAAGTCTGAAGTCTGGAGATTTTGCCATTAAGCACCACATACTGAGTCCTATTGTTCAAGTATGATTGGAATAACGAGACTGCCGAGGAATGGTTTAAATATACTGATAGTTTCTTTAAAAGAATGGAAGGATAATCAAGATCGAATGCCTGTTTGAAGTCAAGAAAGACAACCCTTGTCAATTGTGATTGGTTCATAGTTAAAAGCCATGGGTCACACATTCGTGAGCTGTGTGGCAGGAATCCAGATTGGAGCGGGTGAAATAGTTTGTTTTCCTCCATAAATTGAGATACGGGTGCGTGTATGTGTCTTTCGAGGGATTTGGATAGAATTGATAGTGAGGCTATAGGTCTGAAATAATTTGGATCCGACAAATCATTTGATTTAGATTTTTGAAGGGGGGTCACTTTAGCATTTTTGATCGGTTGAGGGAAGACATTAGTGTCCATGGAGAAATTACATGTGTATGTAAGAGACTCAACAATGTAAGGTAGAGCGAAGTTGAGAAGAAATACGGGTATGTTATCAGGACCCATGGATTTTTTAAATTCTTTAACTGCGCTGTGTGCATTCTGAGAGAGAGAGAGAGAGAGAGAGAGAGAGAGAGAGAGATGGATGGGGGTGGAGGGTTGGCAGCCTACCTTTCAGGGAGTCTACTGTGGTTGGTGGGCCCCTCTTGCGAATCGACGGGCCTTTACTGGTGTAAGGGAGATAATCTACACGGGTTTTCAATAGGACGTCTAATAACTCCCCTTCTGAAGAGGGCTTCGTTAGCGAAATAAGACGGTCGGATGCGTTAAACGCGCGTGCCTCTTTGTTTGTTTGGCATAGAAACAGAATCAGAGAAATGTTTTCCAAATTCATTCACTTGGATAGTAGACGTGTCACACACACACACACACATGCAAGCACACACACACACACACACACACACACACACACACACACACACACACACACATGCACAGCACACACACACACACACACACACACACACACACACACACACACTCCGGAAAGAAATCATGGAGGAGTGACCGGTAGTGTCTTCTGCTGGCACAGCGTGATTCTAGCGTGGTACACCGGGCGGCACAGATGGCCAGTGGCGGACCTCTTGGCCCCTGCAGTTCCGAAGCTTGGAGTAGCTCACATTACACATCGTGGACCCTTCTGCTTAGAGGTGGGGTCTTAATCAGTATCCATTCAAACTGTGACAAGCGAGGAAGGGGGGAGGGAGAGGGGAGGGAGGGGGGGGGGGGGGTGATGGCTCCACAGTTTCGTCACCTGAGATTAGTCTAGCATTCGTTAGCAGGTTTATTTCGAGGGGAATGTACTATCACTGGAGAACGAAGACGGCCGCCCAGTTGCCCTGAACCACCTTGCTGATTAGGGTTTACTTTGACTAGAGTTTGTCACCCCGTGGTGACGCCTGTCTTCTGTCACTTTGGGACAGACAGAACTACAGACCAGGGACACAAAGAAACACCTGCTGGCGAATCCATCAGCCTGAACTTGTTTCAGTCTTCTCCCAAGTCTTGGGTAAAGTCCTACTTTAGTGGCCCCTCTTTCTTCTTCTTCTTCCTCTGCGTACGCAGGCTGATACTCCTGCGGACACTCCCTATATGGACAGGCAAGTATTAATCCCATCTACCCTACAAAGGGAGTGTAGTTTTTGTGTGCATGACCGTTATTTATCCAGCCATTAAGGCAGCCATACTCCATCTTCGGGGAAGGTGCATGCTATGTGTAACGTGTCATCCATACCAACGGCCAAACTGGCCTTCTCTTCCAGAAGTTGGTGATGGGATTTTACGTGCGTGCAAGATGTTGTGGGTGCGTTCACACACGGAACCTCGGTTTATAGTCTCATTCGAAGGACTGTCTGGGAAATGGAGTCAGAGCTAATGTTAACTCCGAGGGAAAAATTCCCCCTGTGCCGAAACAGCCCGGCGGAGATTCGAACCCGCAACCGTTGGATTACGAGTCCGGCGCTCTACCAACTGAGCTACTCCGCCCTTGCCCCTCTTTCAACTCTTGACTCCCTGCCCGCGACGCAGGCTACCAGTCGTCATCTTCATCCAGCACCCTACAGACTTCAGTCTGGGACAACGTGTTCTTGAGGGTCTCTAGCTAACGCGACGTTAAACTCATCTTCCACTCGACTCTCTACCACACAGACAATCGTTCGGCCGTGCGTAAGGAGGTTTTCATTCTGGAGAGTTGGCAAAGGGGATGGTGAAGCTAGGGATCTGGAGAGAATACCTTCATTGCTGGGTTCGGGACCAACTCGGTAGAGTACTGTCTTTCTAACTCCATGTGATGGTTCTCTCTCTCCCTGTCGTACTCAAGTAACTTCGCAGAATTGATCAGATTTAGCTTCGCCATCATTCAGGAAAGGGACGAGGGGGAGGCTGGAGGCAGGAGAGGGAGAGGAGGGGAGAACAGAGCAGGGTGAGGGGGGGGGGAAGGGGTGCTGTCTGTCCTGGGAGATTTTTGTCCACCTTTTCAAGGTGCGCAACAAGCCAGATTAAAAAAAAAAAAAAGGTTTCAATGTTATTTTTAAACTAACTGACCACGTGGACCCTTCTCAAGAGCTGTGACTATGTAGAAAGGGAGAAAAAAAAAGAAAGAAAGTCTGATCCCAACTAACTAACCAGCCAAATAACCAACCAACAACCAACCAATCAACAAACAAAGAAACGAGCAGTAATAATATACAACAAATTTATTTACAGAAGGTATACATCAGTTCACATCATGTCAACTACTTTATTGACGTCCCCTAGGAAGATAAAACTATGGGTAGTTGAGGCAGAGATGTCGCTGAGGTAGCTGAGGTGTTTATAATTGTAGTTGAGGTAGGCAGGTAGCTGAGGTATTTGAGTTAGCCTTAGCCAAGGTGGTTAAGGATGGTGAGGTAGCTTATGTTCTTGAGATAATTTAGGTACCTGAGAGAGCTGTGGTAGTGCAGTAGTTGAGGTAGTTGAAATATTGAAGGCAGATGAGGTAGCCGCCGTTGTTGAAGTAACCGAGGTACCTGAGATAGCTGAGGTAGCTGCAGTAGTTTAGGTAGTTGAGGTAGCTGAAGTTTTGAAGGTATCTGATGTAGTTTGGGTAGCTGAGGTAGCCGTCGTTGTTGAAGTAGCCGAGGTACCTGGGATAGCTGAAATAGCTGCAGTAGTTGAGGTAGTTAAGGCAGCTAAGAGCGTCAACGATTCGACATGATTTTTTCACACATACCACACCCTCCCCCACATTCAAAATAAAGAGAAATATGAAATATTAACTGGAGAAATGTACTAAATATGCGTAAAAAAATCAAATGGGCAAAGGTAAATGGACCACAAAGGCAGAAAAAAAAGGTAATAAACCGACATACCGAGGACGACAGCAAATCTCTCTCTCTCTCTCTCTGTCTCTCTCTCTCTCTCTCTCTCTCTCTCTCTCAAGCGAAATGTTTCACACTGGCCGACTTAAAAAAGAAAAAAAATCGAACCTCAAACAAAATCTTGTTATTGAAGTGCAACAAGCACATAAGATCTCCGCTCGTTTTGAACAGTCAGTTAAGAGGTCACAGTCAGGTGGGATCACAGAACAAACAAAAGTACATTTGTCCCTTGTGAAAAAGTGTGACCGCGGGGTGAAGGTCCGCGTGGCAAAAGTCCACAGAGGGAAAGGCCATAACCCCTCTTTTTCACACACACACACACACACACACACACACACACGCACATTTCCCTGAGGTTTCCCCGCTGAGCAAGAACGATGACGACTGTGATCTCTTTCACCGATGATAGACCACCTAAGGCTAAGAGGCAGAGCACTGAGGGAGGAAACGCAAAAAAAAATAAAATAAAGTAAATTAAAAAAAGAAAAAGAAGAAACCCCCCCCCCCCGAAAAACCTGGACACACGAATCACAAGACAAAACACGACGCGTTTCGACCTCTTAGGTTTTCTTCAGGCAAGATACAAAACAATTAGGACAACGAAGATGAACGAGCAATCACTTATCTTCAATTAGAAAAAAAAGGCTGTTCTCCAGCTAAAAAAGGCTATTCTCCGGCTATCCATTTTAACATGTAATTTTTCCCTACTACACACACCACACACACACACACACACACACACATTTCCCTGAGACATCCCCGCTGGGCAAGAACGATGACGACTGGTGATCTCTTCCACCGATGATAGACCACTTAAGACTAAGAGACAAAGCACTGAGGGAGGAAACAACAGCAAGAGCAAACAAAGAGGAAAGCCGGATGACCGTGAAGAACCGACTGCGTGCGTGCCTGGCATTTTTCCTGCTTTGGTTCAATGGTAGGCGTGGAGCCAACCATTTCGAGTCAGATATGTTTCGAATCATTGGGACTCCCTGAAGCCTGTTCAAAACTAAAAAAAAATATCTTAAAATGTTAGCGAACCGCAAAAAAACAAACAAACAAAAAAACAAACAAACCACAAAAAAACCCGTGGACACACGAATCACAAGACAAAACACGACGCGTTTCGACCTCTTAGGTCTTCTTCAGGCAAGATACAAAACAATTGGGACAACGAAAGTGAACGAGCAATCACCTATCTTCAATTAGAAAAAAAAAACAACAAAAAAACAGGCTGTTCGGCGGCTGAAAAAGGCTATTCTCCGGCTATCCATTTTTAACTTGTACAAAGGCAAAAGAAACAAAACTGCAGCGTTACCGAAACACGACGAAAAAGCAGAAAGAGCACACAAAAAAAGTGTGAAGTATGAACGACACAAAACAAGACAAGTTTTTCGGCAAAAAGCCGAAAGTTTTTGAACAGGCTTCATGGAGTCCCATTTTAACTTGTAATTTGTCCTACTAGATGGCGTCAGTGTAGTGTTAGAGATCTGGCTCCTTCCCTATTCCCCTTCCCCTCAATACCCTCCGCCCGAATACCCGTCCGCCCCCCCCCCCCCCCCCCCCCCCGCCACCCCCCAATCCATAATTGCCATGATTGCTACATCATCATCATGATCATCATCACTGGGTGGGGTGCGTGACTCTAACGTAACAAAGTCCCCCCCCCACCCCTCACCCAGCCCCCTCACCCCTAACCCTACCCTTCTGCCCGCTCTCCTTTCTTCTCTCCCCTTCTCGTCACCTTGAGGGCACGTGTCGATCAGGTGTGAAGGGAGTTATCAAACACCCGTGAGCTGGTTTTGACTGATGGCAGAGAGAGAGAGAGAGAGAGAGAGAGAGAGAGAGAGAGAGAGAGAGAGAGACTTTATTCAGTAAGGCCATTGGCCCATTGAGAGAGAGAGAGAGAGAGAGAGAGAGAGAGAGAGAGATGGGGCGGGGACCAGAGTGTAGGTGGTGGTAGATGGGAGAAAGAGATGTGAGAGTGGGCGGAGAGGGGCCATTGGAGACGCCAGGCGGGGCGGGCGGGTGGTGGGTGAATGGAGTTGAGGGAGGGGAGGGGAAGGGAGGATGGTGGGGGGGGGAGGGTGGATGTGGGGGCGGGGGGGGGGAGGGGGGTGGAAGCATTGAAAAGCTTTCAACTAAGGGACACCACCAGAGAGATGAAGCTGGTCTTTGAACTGGTCAGTGAAGGCTTCAGTGAGGTGAAGACTGAGTGAGGGATCTGCCGTCTTGCTGAGAGTGGTGAGTGTGTGTGTGTGTGTGTGTGTGTGTGTGTGTGTGTGTGTGTGTGTGTGTGTGTGTGTGTGTGTGTGTGTGTGTGTGTGTGTGTGTGTGTGTGTGTGTGTGTGTGTGTGTGTGTGAGTGTGTGTGTGTGCTACCTGGCCTGTCACCGCGTTCAAGTCAACTCACAAGTCATTCTTAAAAAAAAAAAAATCATACAACCATTTAAAATACGCCTTCTAAAAAACACACTGGAACCTTCGTTAAAAATCTTTCCTCCGTAAAATCTTAGATCATATGAAAAATGTTGATTTTTTTTTTTTTTTATCAGAAAGTCCTCTCTGAACAAGGCTTTCATGGAGTCTGCTGTAAAATGTTTACATCTCACATTATGGAACTCCTTAACACTCGAAGAGAATATGTTTCACTGTGAGTGGTGCATGACATGGAATGCACCACAGAGCTTCTTCACCTTACAAAAGATAAGAATGGGTGTAAAAGGAGTGGCCTGTGTGCAAACGGCGCAAGACTGTTTCCTCTTTTTGGCCGACTCTGGAACATGGTTAAAAACTCTCTCAGGTTTGAACGGATTAATTTTTTATCTGTCTGCGAGTTCCATCCCTCTTGCCAGAGGTCGTTGACATAAGCCTGGGTTTGAGGTTTCAGGTCACTGTCAGGGACAGACAATCTGTTGAACCCTTGTTGTGTGGCACTCTTGGCAAGTTGATCAACCACCTCGTTACTTGGTGGTGAGAATACACGGAATTGTAGACTGTGGTATATCTCTATTGAATGCGAAGGAAGCAAAAATATAGACAACTGTGCTTCCCTTACGAGTCCGATCTAACGCACAAAAGGCCTTGAAGCAAGCAATAAGAATGGTTTTTTTAAGAGCAAGCAATATGAATGGTTATGTTTTCAAGATGGGTTACGATGGTTCCCCCATATGCTGCTGGTGACGAATTTCATATTCACGATATGATTTCTGATTTTTCAGTCTCATTTTTTCATCTTCCTTATACCATTTCTTCTGCTCCTTCGACTCTTTGTAGAGTTATTAATGTAAATATTGAGGTAGCATTAGCCCTCACCGGTTGGTTTCCCCACTACTAAACTGTTCTCTTTATATTTATTTAGCATAAACCACAGGAAGTATTTTTGATGCACATTACTGAAACCGTAAATTTACTAGCCGTGAAAAAGAGGTTTTTTTTTTTTTTTTTGGTGCGGTGCACACACACACACACATGCACACACACACACACACACACACACACACACACACACACACACACACACACACACACACACACACAAGATTGAAGAGGTTACATCGCTTAAAGTTTTAGTGTTATATTATGACAACGATTTATCTTTGGTCTTACCACATTGCGGATCTTGGAAAATGTATTTCTAAGAGAATATATCAACTTTCAAAGATTAAAAAAAAATTCTAAATCTTCACTCCAGAAAGATATTCTTTCATGTGCTCATTCTTTCTCTTATCAATTATGCATCCACGTTGTGGGATAATGCCAGTGAAACTAATCTGAAACTACTAAGTCGTCTGCATAAAAGGGCCATTAAATCAATTCCGTTGAAATCCAATACCTTGAACAAAGAGTGATGACAAAACTTTAAATATTCATCCATTTAAAGACAGACTCGACTTCAACAAATGCTTGTGCATGTACAATGTAATGAACGGATCAGCCCCGAAGATAATCTTTGAAAGCTTTGTCTTCAATAGTTACATACATACACAGACCTCGATGTAATCTTTATAAATCAAGTTTTCTGTACTCTGCGAGGACCGCATGGAATAATATGCCTTCCTCCATCAAATCATGTCCTCAAACCTACATTTGAAAAAGCACTAAAAATGCATTTGATAGAAACTCTGCGCATCAGTTGAAGTCATTTCCATCAACACAACCCCCTTCTCTCTCTCTCTCTCTCTCTCTCTCTCTCTCTCTCTCTCTCTCTCTCTCTCTCTCTCTGCTTGAACTTGAAGTTCCAACACAATAGTTTCATTCTTGTTTCATATTTCATGTGAGAGTTATGTATTTGCATAACAGAGAATGTGTGCTTTTAAAAATGATTTTTGAGCTTGTGGTTATATGTTGAATTAGTTTCTTTCTTGTTTATGAGGGCAGGATGTAAAAAAAGCTGGAAAGCGTATTCTTGAACCCTCAATAAAGATAATTATTTTTTGACTTGATTTGACTTGACGCACCACCGAATATATATTTCATGCTGTGGGAGTGTGTATTTTTGTTTCTCAAGAGTTCAAGAATGAATGTTGAACTGACATAGTAAAGAAATTGGAAATGAAACGACGAGGCAGGGAACAGTAAACAATATTGACATAATAAAGATCAACTGAGTGTTCATATTTAACAATGCATCGGGAGCGAACATGCATGAAACGGCGGGACATAAAGCACCTAGTTCACGAGGGAATCATCGTGCGCAAATATCATTTCTCTCCAAGGTGCGTACAGTTTGCGTTGTATTCAGCAACTCTTAGTATTCATAGCGTCCGACTGCATGTGAATTTCATTTGAGCGAATTCGCGCTTTTTTCTTTAGTAGGCCTACATTTATCATCTCGTAAGCGAAAATGAATGTTATTTTCACGTAAAGCAAGAGAGAATATACATACATCTTCTGCAGCAACACTGGGTCTCCTTTTCATAAACAACAACAACAACACAGGATTGACTATCACTTTCCTGCAGCTATCATTGGTTTCCTTTCGTCTAGTTCAAGAAAGAATGCACATTTGAATAGCAAGACGTTCACTTTTTGTATTCAGTGTTGGAACCTGAGATGAGGTATTTTTAAACGGCAAATGTGGGTGTTATTTTCCATCGGTGCTGGAATAAAGATGCGTATTGAAGACTGACTTGAGAGCGAGTTTTTTTTGTTGTTGTTGTTTTTTTGGTTTTTGTTTTTGTTTTGTTTTTGTTTTTTGTTTTTTTTGTTTTGTTTTTGTTTTGTTTTGTTTATGCTGATCGATGAGAATGAAGATGATGAAGATGATGCTACGGATTTCCATTTCGGTCCGAGACTGCATGACAGGGCTGTACTCTACGCTTCCTTTCATAATATATCCCGGCGTCAACCAGGCCCGAGAGATACAGACACATGCAGTGTTGGTCAGGAAATTTGAGCAACACCCTCAGAGACGCATCCATTAAGTGGATGAATCTCGACTATATGGTCCCAGTCTTCCCAACTGAGCCCGTAGCAAACTCAACTCTGTGTAGGAGCCGGTCGGGGCAGAAAAATCCCACATGACTCTGATGGGAATCGAACCCGCGACCTCCCAGCCGGGTGTCCGTGGACGTGAGAGCGAGTTAGTTTCAAAGCGAGGTGACTGCGTGCGGAAACTAAAAAACAAATCTTAAAGGTTATTTTGAGTGCCTCCGCCGGTTAGCATGGACAAACAAATTACACAACAAAACACGACGCGTTTCGACCTGTAAGGACTTTTTCCGGCAAGATAAAGAGCATTTAGGACAATGAAACCGAAGAAGGAGCAATCAGTTATCTTCTCAAATTCGGAGCAAGGTGGGCGTTGTTTCAAAATAAAGTCCTGTATTTTATGAACAGAAGACCTAGTCTTACTGTAAGAGAGATGTGTGTGTATTCTCTCTTACACTATGTGAATGTAGCATTCATTTTTTTTGCTTATGGTATGATAAATGTAGCCTGCCAAAGGAAAAGAACGCATATCTTGTGCCGAATTCGAGAAGATAAGAAGATTGCTCGTTCTTCGTTTTCATTATCCCGGATGGTGTTTATCTTGCCTGAAGAAGAACTAAGAGGTCGAAACGCGTCATATTTTTGCCTTGTAATTTGTTTGTCCATGTTTTACCGGCGTTGATGAGATTATTTTAAAATTTGTGAGAGCGAGTATTATTTTCACTGGGTAACGGTGATGTTTTTTTCAAAGTTGAGTGTTTTCTGTTCATACTGTGCAAGAAAAATTATTAGGGAGTGTTCTTTTTTATACAAGGCTTGAACAGTCGTTCCTAACCATACAGTACGAGGATGAATGGCCTGGTCAGACAATGCGTGATTGCATATCCCTTCATACAGTGACGAGAGAGAGAGAGAGAGAGAGAGAGAGAGAGAGAGAGAGAGAGAGAGAGAGAGAGAGAGTTCTTCTTCTCATGATGCTATTAAAAGACACTGGGTGTGCTTCGATTCATATTCATATTAAGCGCACACTCTTGCATCCGGTCCCCGTACATAACTTTCATTGTGAGGGGTTCTGGATGCAAGCGCGAAGCTGAGGAATGAGTGGTAGATTTTGAACTATTTCCGCTGTACCTTGGGATGGTGGTAGCGAACAGAGTGTGACGACGTTTGAAGCAACAGCGTTGTTAAGGTCTTGAACAGACTGCGATGATGTTGATTAGGTACCAAACAGAAACTTATGATGTTACAGAAATAAAGTGCGCTCAGGGAACGGAACAGATCGCGCATGGATGTTTATTAAGGTTCTAAACAGTGTGGAATGACAGAGGGAAAAGGTGGCTGAGGTAGTGAAGATAGTCTGTATGATCTTAATTTAGATACTAAACAGTGTAATGATTTTTGAAGAATAACGTCGTTAAGGTAACGTCAAGATGGGTGACGAAAATTTCATGTGTGTGTGTGTGTGTGTGTGTGTGTGTGTGTGTGTGTGTGTGTGTGTGAGAGAGAGAGAGAGAGAGAGAGAGAGAGAGAGAGAGAGAGATAAAAGGAATGTCATGATTTTAGAGGAATAGCAGGTATCAAGACAATGAACTGAGTGTCATGAGTTTAGAGGAACAATGATAATCAGATAATAAACAGACTTTACTGATAAAAAACAAAAAAAAAAAAAACAACAACAAAAAAAAAAAAAAAAACAAAAAAAAAATCAAGCGAATACTGTTTTTACGGAAATAAACGGAGATGATATAAGGTGAATAACACCACTCAGATGATAAACGGAGTGTACTTATTTTAGAAGAAAATATCATTCATCAAGGACAGGAGTGTTACGCTTTTAGTAGAATGATTTTAGTGGAATGATTTAGTGGTATAAGCAGAAAGTTATGATTTTAGTGGAATAATTTAATCTAGTGGAACGATTTAGTGGAATAAGCAGAAGGTTATGATTTAAGAGAGTTAGCGTTACTTACGTAATAACAAGATGTATTGACTTTTTTTTTTTAATGACATAATTTATAGGTAATAAATAAAGGGTTGTGATTTCAGAAAAATAACATTTAGATAACAAACAGAGTGTAAAGAATTTAAGGTAACAATGTCTTTCAGATAATACAGCGTAATTATTTCATAAGAAGAGTATGATTCAGGTAATCGGACGAGTGTCACGATTTTGTAGATTGCTTCATCCACGTAATAATGCAGTGTCATGATCTTTTGGGGAATAGCTTTGTTTCAAGTAATGAATATGATACACTGATTTAAAAAAGAAAAAGAAAGAAAGAAAAGAAAGAAAGAAAGAAAAACAGAAGGTGCCGTTTAGGTTACAAACAGGACATAACTGTAGAGAAGGAAACGTCATCCAGGTTATTATACTGAGTGCCACGGTTTCGGGGGAATGGAATTTTTCCCACGTTTAGTGGAACAACTCCACCCAGGTAATAAATAAATTGTCATGATTTTAAAGGAATACCGTTACTCATAAACAGTATGAATAATAAACAGTGTTTACATTTTTTTTAAAGAATTATGTCATTCAGGTAATGAATAAAGGGTTATGATTTTCGATTGAAAAAAAAACCCCGTCATTTATGTAATATTTTACAGAGTGTCATTTTTTTGTGAAATATCTTTCAGGCGATAAACAGCGTGAATTTATTTTAGAATGAAAGTGTTATTTTGATAATCAGATGAGTGTCACGATTTTAGTGGGATAATTTCATTCGGGTAATAAAGTGTTATAATTTTAGAGAAATACTGTTTAGATAATGAGATAATTGTCACGATAATGATATGAGTGTCACGATTTTAGTGGGATAATTTCATTCAGGTAATATACAAAGTGTTTTAATTTTAGAGAAATACTGTTAAATAGGTATTAAACAAGGTGTACAATTCCTTTTAGTGAATAAGAAGGGTTTCGATTTCAATGAAGAGAAAAACTTTTTTGGTGATACACAGGATGCCCTAATTTTAAAGAAACAACACGTTTCAGGTAATAAACAGAGTACAATTGTTTTAGACGATAAAAAGGATTTAGGGCAATAAGGAAAGTGTCACGATTTTAGCGCAACGATTACATTTAAGAAAACAAATGTGTCATACTCTTAGAAGAATACGCTTACACAGGTAATACACTTCTATTACTGTTTTTTTTTCTTTTAATTTAAGATTTGTCATTCAGGCAGTACACAGAGGGCTGTGATTTGAGGTGATAAAAAGACCGTTATGATCTTCAGTACATGCCACTTTAAGGTTATAAAACAGAGTGTGATTACTATGGTAGATTAGTATCATTCAAATAATAAGACGAGTACCATCCATGATTTCAGTTGAATAACTTCATTCAGGTAATAAACAGAAGGGTATGATTTCAGAAAAATAACTTTAAAAATAACTTTATTCAGGTAATAAAAAGGGCGCTTTGATTTTTTTTTGACAGAATGAAGTCATTCAGACAGTGAACAAAGAATGTAAAAGTGTTGTGGAATGACACCTTTCAGATAATATACAGCGTGTAATTATTTAGGAAGGCTAGCATCGTTCAAGTAATGAACAATGTGTCCCGATTTCAGTTGAAAAACTTCTTCATTTTGGTGATTTGCTTGGGTTCTCAGCCATGTGAGCATTCGAGGCAACGAGGTGGTTGATCAACTTGCAAAGAGTACCACAAAGAAAGGATTGAGCAGATTCTCTCTCTCTCTCTCTCTCTCTCTCTCTCTCTCTCTCTCTCTCTCTCTCTTTAACCTTACTGCATTACTCCTGTGCGTGAGGTGAGACATAACGAAATGTTACGAATTTATTTGTTTTTGTTAACTTTGGATTTGATACACACTAGGAATGAAAGTGTACTATTTGTTTACAGGAAAGGAAGAGGGAAATGTTTTTGTTCTGTTACCTCTCCCCCCTTGTCAAAAGACCTCTTTGGTAATGACAGTAAAATATCAAAGTGTCAAAGTGTCAAAGTCTCTCTCTCTCTCTCTCTCTCTCTCTCTCTCTCTCTCTCTCTCTCTCATATGAAAACTAAAGACAGGCTTACATCGAAGAATTTTGGCGAGAGGAATAGAACTCGCAGACGGATAACAAACTGTTCAAAATCCGTCCAAACCTGAAAGAGTTTTTCACCATGTTCCCCAGGCGGCTGTAGAGAAGAAACGGTACTGTGCCGTTTGCATACCGGTCACAGCTTTTACACCCATTCTTATCTTTTAAAAGATGAAACAGCTCCATGGTGTACCACTTACAGTGAAAAATATATTATTTTAGAGTGTTTGGACTTGCATGAGATGAAACATAAGCATTTCACAGCAGACTCCATGAAAACCTTGTTGAAAGATGTCCCCCACCTGAAGTGATCTTTGAAATTCTGAAAGAGATCATTTTTCATCTGATCCAAGATTTTACAGAAGAATGATTTTAAACTAAATTTCTGGTGTGTTTGTAAAGGGTGTGTTTTAAGGGATTGTGTGAATAGTTTTTTTTTTTTTTTTTTTTTTTAATGACTTGCGAGTTGACTTCAACGCGGTGACAGCCCTGATATGGCCTTTTTGCGGTCGGCTGGGCTATAATAAACAACACTACCTTACCTTATCTAGGTGATAAACAAGGTGTCATAATTTGAGAAGACACGTTGGCAAGGCAATAAACAGAATGTGATGAAGACCAGCAGCTGTGTGTTGGTACGCTGTTAGGGGTAAGGATGGGGAAAAGACAGATGGAGAAAGGGGTGCAAGTTTGAAAGAGGGGTGAAAGAGAGATGGGGATAGGGAGGGGATGGAGGGCATTTGCAAGTTTGTGGATATGTACCCACACTCGCACGCGCGCGCGCGCGCGCACACACACACACACACACACACACACACACACACACACACACGCACGCACGTGCGCACGCACGCGCACACGCACACACACACATGGCAATTTTTGCTATCTTGACATGTTGTCGTTCTGGAGGTATGGGTGCTGCGGTGGATGGCCATCCTCTGTCTGTCTGTCTGTCTGTCTGTCTCTCTCTCTCTCTCTCTCTCTCTCTCTCTCTCTTTACCCTGCCCACTCTCATTTCTGGATAGTTATGCCTCGTTTTGGATACCATGTCTGGTATGTCGTGGACATCACTCTGACAGATTAACTCCAAACGAATCGCCACGAAAGACACGCATGCATGATCGCATGCGTGATTGGGTGTCTCGTGGTTAGACGTTTGGGGTCCATTCATCAGGTTTCAGTGGAAGCATGCATGATTGGGTGTTACGCGGTTAGACGCTTGGGTTCCATTCATCACCTTTCACCTGGCGGCTTGACCACAGCTGGTCAGTCAGTCACGCATGCATGACCAAGAATGGGACGGTCATTGCGTTTTCATCTCCCGGACGTCGCCACCTGTCAGAAACCAGGATCGAGCTGATTACACAATTCAGCGGGCGCAGGTACCGCCCCCCCCCCCCCCCTCTCTCTCTCTCTCTCTTCATACATTGACGCATCAATGTCCAGCAGGTCCTGCTGGCCTGATTAATCCTCATTGACGTGCAAATATGTCCAGCCACAGCGGGGAGTTGTCACCGGAGTGACATCTACTTGACGACCTGTCAGCGGGGAGCGGGGATAATTTGTTTGGCCGCCGGACAAGTTCACACATAGTCTGCCACTGACTTCATTTGTCACATCGACCAGAAGCCAGCCCTTTTCTTCTGTCCCACCTTCCCCTTATTTTTAAAAGCCAACCCTTTTCTTTCTTCTAAAGTCCCTTTCCCTTAATTAAAGGTCTACTGCACTGTCCTTTCATCAATAACTTTCATCTCTCATTTTTCAATTCTCTTTCTCTCTCTCTCTCTCTCTCTCTCTCTCTCTCTCTCTTTTTAAAATCCAACCCTTTCATTTCTCCTAAAGTACCTTTCCCTTAATCAAAGGTTTACTCCACTTTCCTTTCACCAATTGCTTTTTCATCTCTCAATTTTTGGCTCTCTCTCTCTCTCTCTCTCTCTCTCTCTCTCTCTCTCTCTCTCTCTCTCTCTCTCTCACGCAAGGATCCTTCAAATTACAGAAAGATTTTGATTCTGTCAGTTCTTGCCAAACCTACCAGCCGCCATGGCAAAGTGGTTATATATATATATATATATATATTGTCGCAGGCTTCCAGCTAGGAGGTCATGGGTTTCGATTCCCATCAGAGCCATTTAATTCATGGGATTTTTCGCCACGACCGGCTCCTACCCAGACTTGAGTTTTGCTATCAGACTCCACTGGGAAGACATGGGATTGCACAGTCGAGCTTTATCCACTTAATGGATGAGTTTTCTGAGAGTGTTGCTCAAATTTCCAGACCAACACTGCAGGTATCTGTATCTCTTGTTGACGCTGGGACGTATTATGAAAGTGAGTGTAGAGTATAGCCCTGTCATGTAGTATCAGACTAGTATGGAAATCCATAGTATCATCTTCATCATCCTCATTCTCATCGATCAACATAAAGATGCCTCTTCATGCTCTTCTCTCAGTTTCGATTTCCTCTCCACGTCTACGCCGTTGTTTTGGTTCTGTCGGGGTCGCCGTCAATGGACTGGCAAATGGTGAATCGTCCGTGTGCCATCCTGGGGTGAAACTGCTCCCTGACCCACTCGCTATCTGTTTAAGGGTTGGGCCGACTTAGTTGACTTCAACGCGGTGACAGCCCTGATATAGCCTTTGCGGTCGGCTGGGCTTTTACCTTGCCTTACCTTACTGTGTGGCTTGCCTGTGACAGCCCTGATATGGCCCTTTGCGGTCGGCTGGGCTATAAGCAACATTACATTACCTTACCTTACTTACCTTACCGCAGCTGTACGACCACACGGTGCAGGGTAGGGGGTAGGACCGTCTTTCCACTGACTGTGGTTCAATTAGCCGTGTTTCAGTGACGGTGACAGTGGCTTATTCAACTGGATTTCATCGGGAGAACCGTGTTTTCCTCCAGTAACTGCGATGCATTGACTGCGGTTGGTTGTTTGCCCTGGGGCCAGCTTTCGCCTCAAACAGCAACTTGTGTGAAATGGTATGAAACTGCAAATAAGTCATTTTTTAACTTTACTTTTTTTTTCCTTATATTTCTTTTTTTTTGGGGGGGGGGGGTGGGGGGCTTGAGGGGGGGGGGAGGAGGGGGGGAAGAGGAGGGGGAGGAGAGAAGAGAGGGTAAAAGGAGGGCTGGTGTGTGCGGGGGAGAGAACCGTTGGAAATCAATGTCTTCAAGTAAGAGAGAGTGAGAGAGAGAGAGAGAGAGTGTACATTTGTTGTTGTTTGTTTGTTTTGAATGACTCCAGTTTAGCGACGATAATACTCTGAAATAACTCGCCGGGGTTTGAGTCAGTACGTTTCTCGGTCGTAGAGTCAAATGGCGTGACGAATCCAGTCGTCGTTACGGAAACAGTTTTTTCCCACATGAGGCCTACGACAATTCCAGAAACAGGAACACCAGGGAGAGATCCGGAACAACGCCGTTTACCTGTTTTTTTCACGGAAGTGTCTGCAAGCTGACCTTACTTTGACCCGTTTGGGTTTGAATGGATCTGTTTGTATTACAGATCGCCTTGGGCTCCTAAGCGGAACAAAAGTCGGTAGAAATTGTCGTGGATCAGCCAACAGTCGTTGAAAACATGTCGGAGATATGCCTAGGTAGATAGATCCCTGATAAACCAGCCAGCATACAAAACCGGCCCCATGGAGCATGAAAAATGGCCCAGCTCAGTAGCAGCGTTATATCATATCCAACAGTAAAAAGAAATAAATTCTCCATACTTGAACCTTATTTCACCTTGATGTTATTTTCGCTCCCTCTCCTCCCTCCCCCTTCCCGTCCCCCTTTAGTATGATGTTTTTTGGCAAAGCCGTACGAGAGTGAAGTGTGTGTGACAGAGGCTCACTGTGTCTAGGCATGATTTAAGGCGGAACACGTCCCTCTCCCTGGGCCACATTTCACCTTCCCTGAGTTGAATCAGGTAGCCATTTTTGTGTATGGTAGACACATTACGTGTGTGGTTGAATCCACGACCTTCGGCTCTGCAATCAAGAGCTGTAACCATTTGACTATGGGCCCCTCTGCAAGCGTACTTGTCTCATTAATAACGAACATGTAAGGTAGCTTGCTCCAACATATGAGACAATTATAGGCCCATAACTGCAAACGAATGCTGCTTCTACGACACCAGTTTACCAGCAGAAATGTCAACACAGATCAGACAAGGAGACATCTCCGACGTTCTGTGTGCTCTGTGTTCGAATTTCTGAAAGGCGATGTGGTGTCGTAAGCAGCATACGTTTGGAGTCGTGGGCGTATAATTATCTCATCATTGAAGCAAGAGTTACCCTGATGATGGAGTCTCCCGTCGTGTCCGACAGATGGGTAGGCAGGCAGCTCATCTGCTTATGTGGGTCCTCATGTGGGAATGAAGACCAATTCCTGATGCACAAAGTCGTCCACAGCCGCTGCATGGAATGGAATCTTGGATGACGGCTGCTCTATTGTGCTCGAATGTCATTGTGCCCTGGGTACACCGTTGCTTCCACTGTGTTCTGTCAAGGCAACATCTTCCCAGGAAGCAGTGTCGATGTTGCAGTTTCTGAGGTTGGCCTTCAAGGTGTCTCTTTGTCTCTCTTGAGAGCCTTCTTTGGCCACGTCGTCCTTCCTTCAGTTGTCCAGAGGTACCGTACTTGTTTGCTATTTACCGTTTATTGTTCCCTGCCGCATTAAGATTTTCTCATTAGTGTTCGGATCACGTGAGCGCTGGATCACTCATTGAAGCCGAATAAATAAACATCAAGCAATAAGGACTCGAGCATCCTTCCATTGCCACAAACCTCGAACTGGCTTCCTTTTTTTCCCCTTTTGAATCTCTCTTGACAACCCAAATTAGATGTTGCTGCCGTGAGGGGAAGAAGTGGAGTGGGGGGGGGGGGGGGGGGGGGGGGGGGGGGGGGGGGGGGGGGGGAGATAGGGAGACTTCGGGGGAAGTGAGGAAGAGAGACGAATTGATCAGCGGAGGCGGGGAATAAGGGGTGAGTGAGTGGGTGGAGAAAGTGGACAATGATTGAGTATGTGTGCGTGTTGATGATTTTGCCCATACGCTCTCGCACATTAATGTCCCGAGACCACTTTAATGTGAAATTAGCCTTGGGTTGAAAAAAGAACAAACAAACAAAATATCGTAAAAAATCTGTATGAGCGCGCACGTGAAAGAGAGAGAGAGAGAGAGAGAGAGAGAGAGAGAGAGAGAGAGGGGGGGGGGGCCCAAACTATTTTTATTTCACTTCACTTGAATGCAGTTTAAGAAATTTCCATCCTCCGCACCCACTCCTCTCTCTCTCTCTCTCTCTCTCTCTCTCTCTCTCTCTCTCTCTGTCTCTCTCTCTCTCTCTCTCTCTCCAACACCCTCTCTCTTTTTCTCTCTACACCCCACCTCTCTCTCTCTCTCTCTCTCTCTCTCTCTCTCTCTCTCTCTCTCTCTGTGACAAGTCATGCGGCGGCGGCATTGAACAAGTGTTCACCAGATCTGTCAGCTGTGTGCCAGACCAGAGCCTGAGTCTCTGCGATTGATGCTCTCTGCCTTTTCTGCAGTGCTGTCACTTTCTCTTGTTTCCTTGCCATCTTTTCCGCTGGCTGACCACATCCGCGAAATAAGCCACCACGCGTGAATAGCCCAGCTATCGTGTGTTATAGTCCCCTAGAGAGATTCTGTCGCTATTTGTCGGAAAAGGACCATGACGACGCCGGTTAACGAGCACAAGTGAGATCCTCGCCCTTCCCTACTCACAGTTCTGCTCACTGATGATGAGTTCAACCTCCTGGACAGTTAGTGATCCTTGGTGCCAAGCAAATACGTCCAGACAAAGGGAGGGAGGAGGGGGGGGGGGTATATTCTGATCGAAGGAGCCTGACCATCTCTGACGATCCGGCCCTGGACAAGATCATAGTGTGTGAATGGGTGAACTGTCTGTGTTCGTTTGTTAGATCGGACCAAAGGCCAGCCCTCCCACATCTCACACCTTCACCTCATTGACAAATGTCTCCCCCTCTTCTGTCGAAATTTTGCTTCAGAGTCTGTCTGTCTGTCTGTCTCTCTCTCTCTCTCTCTCTCTCTCTCTCTGTCCTTGTCTGTCTGTCTGTCTCCTCCCTCTCATTCTCTCTGTTATGTGTTTGTATCTCTATCTCTCTCTCTCTCTTCTCTGTCTTTGTGTCTGTCTGTCTAGCTGTTTGTCTATCTCTCTCTGTGACCCCCCCCCCCTTCCATCCCATCTCTTGCTGTCTCTCTCTCTCTCTGTTTCTGTCTCTATATCCAAATCTGTCTCTTTCTGTCCTTGTCTGTCTGTCTCTCCCCCCCCTCTCATTCTTTGTGTTTGTGTCTCTGTCTCTCTCTTTCTTTCTTGTGTCTTTGTGTCTGTCTCTGTCTGCCTATCTCTCTCCACCCCACCCCCCCCCCCCCCCCCCCCCCCCCCCCCGTTCGCTTCTCTTCTCTCTCAGCCCCATCAATTACTGTCAAGCTCTCACCTGAGAATATTTTGGATGGTCATTTCTTCAGGGTCTAACGGCACACAATCAACCCCCCCCCCCCCCCCCTATTCCTCTGAGAATATTGAATGGTCATTTCTTCAGGGTCTAACGGCACAATGAAACCCCTACCCCCCCCCCCTATTCCTCTGACAATATTGAATCATTTTCAGGGTCTAACGGCACAATCAACCCCTACCCCCCCTATTCCTCTGAGAATAGTATGTTGGATGGTCATTTCCTCGGGGCCTAACGGGCACAATCAACCCCCCCCCCCCCATTCCTATCTCCCTCCATCTCTCTGTTTCCATTCTCTCCACTTTTCCACCCCCCCCCCCCCCCCCCCCCCCCCCCCCATGCCAACAGGTGGCCATGGCTTAACTGTCTGAAAGAGAGCGGCAGAAAGTAAAGTCAGGACCTTTAAGAAGGCAGCTGTCGGCAGCAAAGACCTGGGGCAAAAGGCGGGACAGTCTAGGGTAAGGGAAGCCGTAGGAGGAGGGACGGGGGGGGGGGGGGGGGGGGAGGGAGGGACTGGCGTGAAGTGGAGTGAGAGGTAACGAGGAGATGGAAGGCGATGGAAATAAAGAGAAGGGTGGGTGATGGCTCCCAAGGGCACGGAGGGAAGAACTGCCCCCCCCCCCCCCCCCTCACCTCCCACCCCTCCCTCCCACCCCCTTGCTCCCGCATGATTGGCAGAAGTGAAAATGGCTGTGTGGTCCACGCCAACTGGCGCTGACTGACACGTACACCTTCTGTGCTTGTAAGCAGGTATTGTCGCTTGAATTGTGGCCACCCAGCCCTCTCCTTCCCCACCCAGTGCCTTTCGTCCTGTTTTGCATAATGTACTTACTACATGGAGCCCAATCAGCAAATAGCCTGCGTTGTTTCTTCTGCATCGTGTGTGTGTGTGTGTGTGTGTGTGTGTGTGTTGGAGGGGGGGGGGGGGCATAATTTCTTTGAAATTTTAACTGAATGTAGTGCCCACCAGTATGGGTACACTACTGACTCATTATAGAGCAGATTTCTGGAAACATATATGACGTTTAATGTATGATCACAATGAATAAAAAAAAAAGGTTACATATACTGATCCTTCAAAGGGAAAACCCGCCATGCTTCAAATGTCCCATGAAGACTTAGTCATTTTGTTTTGAGAGAGATGATGTCAAGTCATTTTACGACATTTTGCGAAGACTTTTAGCATCATGTGATGGGTACCAGATATAGATAGGTGTATGCCCACTATGTGTTTTTCGTTCACAGTCACGTCTCGCCCAAGAGATTTGGTGTGTGTTTTTAGGAACAAATTATAATCGTCATTGCAAAGACCTGCATTCGTTTCTGATGACCAAACAATTCAAATAATAAAGAACAGAGTCTGATGTTCATTTGTTGTTTTACAATAGCTGAATTGTCTTATAGCTGACTTCTTCTTTATCATTGATTGAACATTGGTGTGTGTGAAATGCGCCATATCTTGAAGTCTAAACTGTTTTGTAGTCTGGAAGAAAAATGCTTTCAGTGGTCTTTCGTGTAACATAAATAAATGCCCCCCCCCCCCTCCCTCCCGCCAGTCTTATATCATACTCATACGTCTCAAGTACACATGTTGTGTGTGACATGTACCATGTAATTCCATTACTCTGATTTTCAAGTGTTGTATTCTTAAACAGCTGTCTCGTTTGTCAGGGGAAAAGCCCTATAATTCTTTCCGGACATCACACTAGGCACGCTCGAGGGACAAAAGTCATTCCTCATCTCTCTCGTCTGGTCCAAGTGGTACACGCGCACATGCACTGCCAAAAAAAAAAAAAAAAAACCTTTCTCAGTGACGTTGTATTTTACTAACAATTGGTGAAGTGGTCCTCAATTCTCAGTACTTGATGGCAGCGCCTTGGATGAGACTTGTGTCCAGAATGTAGCTATGTTAGATTCACTTTTGCCCTACATGATCAATGAGCACTCGATGAGGTCTTTGTGTTGGATCCTTTTCCTCGTGTAATTCTTAAGCCCCTGCCAGCCATTCTTGAACGGGTTCCCATGCTGACTCTCTGGTGGTCACAAAAGGCAGAAACGGTGTGCCTTTGCTTCCAGCCTACAGCTGAACTGTGAGCAGAGAACTGTCTCTCGGGAGGTGCCAACGTCCAACGACCAAACGCTCGACAACGAACGGCAGCCAACGTTATCTCTAGCACTCTGATGTACTTGGCACCATTCGTTGTATCTCCCGCAGACACTCTGATGTACTTAGCACCATTCGTTGTATCTCTTCCACAGACACTCTGATGTACTTAGCACCATTCGTTGTATCTTCCACAGACACTCTAATGTACTTAGCACCATTCGTTGTATCTTCCACAGACGCAAGTGGACCATCTCCGCTTACAATACTACATCTACATGCCATCAGTTTGGGCGTGTGCCAAGATTGTGTGACGAGTTCTGGGGTGCAGGTATGGTCCTCTAGGGGGTGGACACAGGTTCTTTACTCTAGTAGAGATAAAGAGTAGTTTAATAATAATAATAATGAATAAGTATAGCGCCCACTCTCGGCCAGAGACCAAGCTCTAAGCGCTTTACAATCAACACTCGTTTTACACAACGGGCCGCTTACCCGGGTAGTGCCGACCGAAGAGCTGCCAGCTGGCGCTTCATTCAGTCGTTTCCCGTGTCATCCAGTCAGTATCGTTCAATATCGATCACTCATTTCCCTTACTTCCTTCATTCTTTCCATTTCTCACGCAGGGTGCATGCTATGTGTAACGTGTCATCCATACCAACGGCCAAACTGGCCTACTCTTCCGAATGTTGGTGATAGGGATTTTACGTGTGTGCAAGATGTTATGCGTACGTTCACACACGGAACCTCGGTTTGTAGTCTCATTCGAAGTACTGTATGGGAAATGGAGTCAGAGCCAATGTTAACTTCGAGCCAATGTTAAAAACTCCGAGGGAAAAATCCCCCTGTACCGAAACGCCCCGGCGAAGGTTCGAACCCGCAACCCCAGGATCACCAAGATTACGAGTCCGGCGCTCTACCAACCAGCTGTTCCGCTATTCCGGCTCCCAGTACAGTAAAATTTCACCTCCGCCCTCCCTCTTACTTGTGATGGAAGGAGCAACTTGCCGGTACTAGTCATGGAAAGAAATTTTTATTTTGGGGGGGTTTAGTAGTAGACGATAATGTGGCTGGCAATTGTCACGTCACACATGGAAAAGCAAAGCGCCGCCGACAACTTCTTTCACCATTTCCTCATGCACGACTATCAGGTTTGATGACAAATGATCATTTAACGGCTAAAGATGACCCTTTTTGTCCCATAGTTGTTGACAATCTAGTGAAAGGTTTCCCTGAGAGTACTACAGCTGCTTCTTTTTCTTCATATATACAGAGCGCCAAAACGTTTCTTGGACGTGCTTGGAGTATCGTGACTCGTGAAGTGTTCTTGCCAGTGTTTTTTATGACACCATTGTTCCACCGAGCTGATGCCAAACATTCAGAGGGACTTTCTGACACTCTTGCTGCCCGGTATCTTTCCCCTGTCATTGAAAGTACCGAGGCTGACCATCACTGAATACTTTGTGCTTAGCGCCACCCACTTCTCGGTTATTTTCAACACTTTTCCTACTATCACTTGTGTACACTTTTCCCCACCACTGTTGAACCGATCAGCTTAGGCAAATTTGACACTTACTTACTATCACTTCATTATTCTGCAATCACATGATGTCATATTATGCTTTTTCCCATCAGCTCCTTTTTCGGTTAAATCATACCAGAACTTAATCATTTTTTTTGTTTAACCAGAAGTGACTTATTCAGATTTTGCGGGAATGCGCGCTTGCACATGTATGTGTGTGTGTGTGTGTGTGTGTGTGTGTGTGTGTGTGTGTGTGTGTGTGTGTGTGTGTGTGCGTGCGCGCGCGTGCGTAAATGGTCCGTGCGTGCGTATGTTTGCGCGCTTGTTTGCCTGCTTGTGTGTGTGTGTGTGTGTGTGTGTGTGTGTGTGTGCGCGTGTGTGTGTGTGTACCTGCCTCTGTCTGTGTCTGTGCACGCTTCAGTGAGTGAGCTGCTAGATCTCACGGACTTTTCCCGTTGAACCATCCACACGAAGCTACCATGTTTTGTTGCCATGGGCAGTAGGTCAGGTACACATATACATACATACATGCTGTATGACAAAGCAGCTCTCCAAACAGGCATATTTGCTCTAAATGTGCTGCGAGTATCACGGAAAATGTGTGTCAGCTGGAAACACTGTGAAGTGATCAAAATTATAATTGTTGGGCCAACAGGCGATAATCTCAAAGAGCCAGGATGAAGTGATCAAAATTATAATTGTTGTGCCAACAGGCGATAATCTCAAAGAGCCAGGATGAAGTGATCAAAATTATAATTGTTGTGCCAACAGGCGATAATCTCAAAGGGCCCAGGATGAAGTGATCATAAATTATAATTGTTGTGCCAACAGGCGATAATCTCAAAGAGCCAGGATGAAGTGATCAAAATCATAATTGTTGTGCCAGCAGGCGATAATCTCAAAGAGCCAGGATGAAGTGATCATAATCATAATTGTTGTGCCAACAGGCGATAATCTCAAAGAGCCAGGATGAAGTGATGATAATCATAATTGTTGTGCCAGCAGGCGATAATCTCAAAGAGCCAGGCGATAATCATAATTGTTGTGTCAACAGGCGATAATCTCAACGGGCCAGGATGAAGTGGACGCCTCAGCAGCCTGTGACCCGTGTTTTGCCGTGGACAAGGACACCATTTAAAGGGTGCTGCAGCTCAAGTCGGTGAGTCTTGCACCTGTGTTTGTGGTCAGCATGCTGACGACGTATTCTCACTGTTAAGGTATCAGTGTAACAGTAAGGACATTGCGTCTTTCTCGAATTTGAGAAGAAGAAGAAGAAGACGAAGAAGGCGAAGAAGAGAGAGAAGAGAGAGAGAAGAGAGAAGAAGAGAGAGAGAGAGAAGAGAGAGAGAGAGAGAGAGAGAGAGAATCTGCATGCATGTGTGCCGCGTATGTGTGTGCGTGCGTGTGTATGAGTGTTTTATGTCAGAGAGAGAGAGAGAGAGAGAGAGAGAGAGAGAGAGAGAGAGAGAGAGAACAGAAAGGGGGAGGGCCACGAGGTGGGATGGGGATGGGAGTTCGGGGAGAGGAGGGGCGGGGGGGGGGGGGCGGGGAGGGAAGGTGGACTGGGAGGGAAAATGGGGGGGGAAGTAGTAGGTGGGAAGGGGATGGAAGAGGACGATAGCTATAGAAGAGAATCCTGCACTTCACCTGATTCATGAAACCATATACATCCAGACCTAGTAACATCACCCCTAGTATTACCAAACGGTTCCTGAAACTCTGTGCGTTTCAGGGTTTGTTCGCAGACAGGTTGTACCAGGTTATGAAAGAAGAGTCTTATGGTGACACCATGACCTTCATGACCTCCACAAGCTAGTGAAGAAACTGGCCATTGCGACCTTCACCTTCAAATTGCATTTCCTGTTCCGGCTGTTTGACGTTAGCAGTAAGTACTGTTTCTGTAATGGTGATAATGCTGATAACGATGACGACGACGACGACGACGACAACGACGGTGATGATGACGATGATGACAATAACAGCAAAGTCGATGACGAGTAGAACGATAGCAACACAATAATGTCGTAGATAAAAGCACAAAAAGATGACAACGATGACAATGATTAGACCGAAGACGATGATTTTAATGTTGATGATGATGATGATGATGATGATGATGATGAGGAGGAGGAGGAGTAGGAGTTTATGAAGAGAAAAAGAAGCTGATGATGATGATGATGATGATGATGATGATCATGATGACGACGACGGCGAAGACGTTTAAAGAAAACGGTGATGATCATGACAAGGAGGACAACTGTGATGATCGAACAATGGTAGTAGTAATGTTAGCAGCTATGCATCGTTATTGTCTATGTATGTCGTACATCCAACAGATAACAAAGTTGATGATGGCATTGTTTTGTACAGATTATTTTGTAAGTGACATGACGACAAAAAAAAAATTCAGCAGTCAAGATCATCTGTTAAAACTTCGACATTACCATCATATTTGCTCATCTTTATCACTATCATTATCATGGTGAAGGTCGTCTTCATCATCTTCATCACTACCATCATCACCATCATCATTATCATCATCATCATCATAGCTGTCGTCTGCATTATTATTACTATCGTCGTCGACATTTCTGTCATCGGTGTCTTCATTGTTGCATTGTGCTTGTGTTGTTCATTATCCTCAAATTCATATTCACGTTCACTGTCATCATCATCATCATCATCATCATCATCATCATCATCACCATCATCACCACCACCACCACCACCATCATATTACTACCATTACTACTATCATCACCACCACTTTAAGCTTAACAATACTGTTAGCAGCAGCAGCAGCAGGCAGCAGCAGCAATAATATTGATAGAAATAATGGTAGTAGTTGTGGTACTGATATCGGTAGCAGTAGTAGTAGTGGTAGTTGCAGAAAAAGAAGTAGAAGCTGCAGTAATAGTGATAGTCAAAGCAGTGGAAGTGGTGGTAAAAGTAGAAGTAGCAGTAATAGTGATAGTAAAAGCAGTGGAAGTGGTGGTAATAGTAATAGAGCAGCGCAACGGCAGTAGCAGAGGTGGTAACAATAGTGACAATGATGGTAGTGGTAATAGTAATGGAAGCAGTAGCAGTAGTAGTAGTAGCAGCGGTAATAGTAGTGACAGTAGTGATAAAAGTAGTTGAAGCAGCAACAGCAGTACTAGTAATAGCTGTGCTAGTAATGGTAACAGTAGAATAAGCAGCAACAGCAATATAGTAGCGGCAGAAATAGTAGTAGTAGTAGTAGTAGTAGTAGTAGTAGTAGAAGTAGAGGCAGCAATAGTAGTAGTAGCGGTAGTAGTAGTGGTAGAAGTGGAAATAGTAGTACATACAGCAATAAAAGTTGTAGCAGCGATTATGGTGGTAGAAGCGGTAATAGTATCCGAAGCAGCAGTGGCAACAGCAGTAGCAGCGGCAGCAACAGCAGCAGCAGCAGCAGCAGCAGTAGTAGTAGTAGCAGCAGCAGCAGTAGCAGCGGCAGCGGCAATAATAGTAGTAGTAGTTGTGGTGGTGGTGGTGTGGTGGTAGTAGTAGTAGTAATAGTAGTAGTAGCAATAGCTGAAGTGGTATAGTAACGGAAGTAGTAAGCGGTAGAAGCGATAATTGTAACAGGAGCAGTTGCAGTGAGAGGGCGGTGGTAGTTGTGGTAGAAGCAGTAATGGTAGCGACAGCAGCAGCAGCAGCAGCAGCAGCAGCTGTAGTGGTGTAGTAGTAGTAATAGTAGTAGTAGCAGAAAGAAACAGCAGCAGCTGCAGCAGCAACAGTCGAATAGTAGCAGAAGCCGCAGCAGCAGTGGTAGTAGTGGTAGAAGTGGTAATAGTAGCAGAAGCCGTAGAAGTAGTTGTAGAAAAGGTAGTGGTGGTAGAAGTGGCAACAACAACAGCGGTAGCAGCAGCAGCAGCAGCAGCAACAGCAATAGTAGTAGTAGTAGTTATTGAAGTAGTAGTAGCAGTAGTAATTGTAGACCTGTTAATAGTTGAACAAGTAGCGGTAGTAGTAGTGGTAGAACTGGTAATAGTAGTAGGAGCAGATCGTAGTAAGAATAGCTATAGTGGTAGTGGTAGAAGTGGAAATAGTAGTGGAGGCAGCAGAGGAAACAGTAGTAGCGTAGTGGTAATAAATGTAGCAGCGAACAAACGCAGTACAAACGACAAACCACAAACCACACCAACCCAGACACCACTGCGACCAGCGAAAGGAACAACAACAACAACAACAGCAACAACAACAACAACAACAACAATACACCAACAATAGCATCACTGACAACAGCAGTTAACAGCAACGATAGCAACAAACACTGCCAGCAGCAAATAAACCAAAGAAGACAACAAAAAAACACACACACACACTAGAGCGACATGACTAGTATGAAAAGGAGTCGGTCACCTGCTCCAGATAGCGGATCGATCGAGCGTGACGACCTGCACGCTCTGCTGCGCTCCAGCATGGAAGAATCGTCCTCGTCGTTACAGCTGGGCGAGGATGACGTCACGCGGATGACTGACGCGCTCCTCCGTGACATCAGCGATGACCTGTCGGGGAGTGTGAGCTGGGAACAGTGGAGCCACTATTTTCACCAACACCCCGATCTAGTGGCCAACTTCACCGTTGGGTAAAGCTGAGGCTTCGCAAGTTCACAAGTTGTTGATTTTGTCCATGAAGGAAAATTATTTTGTGGTGACACATTGCTATATCACATCATGAAATACAATGTGAAATACAATAGAATAAAATCAAAATGGTAAGCTTAAGATGAAACATCAACACTCACCACTTATTTACTTATCTACACATCACAATGCATCTTCTATCCACACACAAACACGCACACACACACACACACACACACACACACACACACACACACACACACACACACACGACGAGTAAACACATGCACACACACACACACACACACACACACACACACACACACACACACACACACACACACACACACACACATGCACACACAGTCACACACGTACACACACACACACACACACACACACACACACACACACACACACACACACACACACACACAGATTCATAAACTGAAATTTGTCGACATATCATGGTTATAAACATTGTTTGAACATAAGAGCAAAGGACTAGATCTCTATAATGTACCCAACAGCAACACAACCACATTGAATATGTATGTATGTAACCGTTGGTTAGTACTATTTGTGCCTGTGTGTGGGCATGTGCGCTCATGTCTGATTGTGTGAGTGTGCGCGTGCCGTGTGTGAGCATGTGTGAACATGCGCGTGTGCAAGTGTGCCTGCGTGTGTGGGTACACATGCATGTGCGCGCGTGTGGGTGTGCATGTGTTTTGCGCCTAAGTGCATGAGTGTTGTTTCTCTGTGTATGTGTGTGCGTGTGTATGCACTGCCGCCGCAAGGACTCGGCAGCAGTGCAGGGTATCCGCTCTTGAGCTGCCTCACGGCGATCTTATCTTGACGGTTTCCTGCAGACTGCCGTTACTTTTTCTGTCAAGGAGCAAGAGAGTTGCTTTTACAGGGATGACGTGGCAAAGTATTTGAAGGGCGTGACGGTAAAATTAATCGTTCCACATTCGGTTTCATTTAGGGAGAAGACACCAAAAAAAAAAGAAAAAAAAAGTGGGGGGTTGAGGGGGGGGGGGATATTTGCGAGGAAGTCTGTATGGGCAAGCGCCTGTTGATGTGTGTGTGTGTGCCTCTGTGTGTGTGTGCCTGTGCTTGCTTTTTATGCATGTTTGTGTATCATTATCTCAAACAGTGTGTGTGTGTGTGTGTGTGTGTGTGTGTGTGTTGTGTGTGTGTGTGTGTGTGTGATGTAATTTTTGGGATTTTATTTTGTTTACTCGGTCAGTGATACATTGATAGCTTTCGATGAGGAGGCTGTTTATCATCAGGACAACATCAGTCATGAGGTAATAGCCGTCCATCACAAACACGTGGACAGATAGAGAAGAGCACGATCATCGCCCGCAACTAGAGAGTAGACGTTGATGTATGACGTGTGAACATTCCTTGGATAAAATTGATGATGTGCCTAGTTTTGTGCTCTCTCTGTGAAAAATCTCACCCTCTCTGTGAGATACTTGATGACCCCTGTGTGACGTAAGTTCTATATGGAGCACGTGTAATCTGACATGGTGTGATGGTGAATTCAATACATTTATTCAGATTTACCTTTTTTAACAATCGTTAGGGTAACTACAATGTGAACATACACACACACATACATATATATATAGAGAGAGAATGCTGTGCTCGCTCTCTGTCACCTATATATATACATGATAGTATTATGATGGAGAGATTGTAAGCCTGCATTTGTTTCGCCCCATTACTGAACTGTTTAACATGTTACATACCTACGTCTGTATGTCTTTCTCTCTATGTGCGTATAGATAAATGTAGGTATATAGATGTATGCCGGTAGATAGTTGAATAGATCACTTATTATGCATGTGTGTGTTCTCAGAGCTCCGACATTGTTGAACAGCACGGCCCAGGGGAAATGGCGTTTTTTTTTCCGTACCACGCCATCTGACCTTGGCCTACCTCCACAACAACAGGGTCAAGGTCATATTCACCTTAGTGGTAGTGCTGTTGACTTTGGCGCTAGGAGCTGTAAATGGCTGGCTCTACAGAGAAAGCAACTGGTAAGCCGCCACCTACGGAAGATTGGTAACCCGGTAGTTCACTGTCCAACTTTTTTTTTTTGGTTTATCGTTTTCACTTGGAAACCGATTAATTCAGTAATATGACGTATATGCGCCTCTGATTTCTTGATATCGATAAAGTGGTATTTTGTCTGTGAGTATCTGTTGAGTTAGCTAGCTTGTTTGTTACCATCTTAGACATTCGTGAAGGGCAAGCCAAGGGGAACAACTTGAAAAAAAAAAAAAAAAAAAAAACCCGCCACCACACACGCACCTGCGGGATCTTTGTATCAATAATTTGGTATTTTGACTCTGAGTATCTGTTGAGTTAGCTAGCTCCTTTGTTATCATCTTAGGCATTCGTGAAGGGGAACTACTCTAAAAAATCAACAACAGCCAGTCAGGTTCATAGTCAGTGCAATGCACATCCATAATGCTAAACTGGACTCGGCCTTGGTAGTTGACTTCAGAGGAGCCGCGCCATTTATTTTACTCTGGCATTGCCAGCAGACAGGGGAGATTGATAGCAAACTTTAGCTTGTTATAATATACCATAGTAATGACATTGTTAATGTTGCAAGAACAGTTGGTTGTTTAACGAGCCGAAATTCCGGTGTTGTTTTTTTTTTTTCCAACGTAGTTGTCTATAGTTTTACAACCTTTTTTTTTTTTTTAAATTAAGGTTTCCTTCCTTCCCTCCATCACCCATAAGAGTGTGCGTGCGTGCGTACGTACGTGCGCGCGTGTGTGTGCGTGCGTGTGTGCTGTGCGTGCGTGCGTGTGTGCGTGCGTGTGTGTGCGTGTGTGTGTAAATCAAGAAAACTACTGATCTTGCATTCGGTATCTTGTGACCGTAACGAGAACTTTTAAGATGGTCGTGACCATGATGAAATCTTCAGATTCTTGTGTCCTTAAAGAGATCCTAACATACTATCAAACATTAGGTGCAGGTCATTTTCATGAGTAGGTTTGTTTTTTTTTTTTTTTTTTTTTTTTACCCTGAAGTGATCCCAGTCTATATTAGACTGTATCCCTCCTCGAGGGATGATGGAGTATTTTAAGCATATACAGGACCCATCCGTTGTGCCCCTGACTTCGCTTGACGTCCATCGACTATTTCATTAAAATGGATTCGGTTTTGTGAAGGCACCCAAAAGAAGGTACTTAATTCCTGCTACATCTCGAAATGTGGACACGTCTTAGATGATTAGCTGTCAGGCCTGGAGTGATTCAGAATGTGATGCACTAAAAAACGGATTCTACATCGACACAGAAGAGTGCCTGATACAAACAATGTGGCAAGTCAAGAACATAACGCAGAACCGTAAAAATTGCAGTTACGTCGGCTGTGAAAATTGATC
Organism: Conus betulinus; assembly: GCA_016801955.1. NCBI lineage: Eukaryota > Metazoa > Mollusca > Gastropoda > Neogastropoda > Conidae > Conus > Conus betulinus. Next base: position 48,337 of record JADBJO010002859.1, read on the forward strand.
TATGTCTTCGACTATAACAATAACTGTACACCTTTGAGCATAGAACACAAACATGCTGCACCAGGTTACTTGGTATCCAATGAGGACCTGTTAGCATGGATTTTCACGATGGTTAGGATGATTTAAATGATCTTTCTCTGATGTGCTGAAAGCGTTATACTTTCTTGTTGTTGTTGTTGTTGTTGTTTGTTTGTTGTTGTTGTTTGTTTTGCTTGTTTTGTTTCCTCTTGCAAATAAATAATCGATATCAAACTTTGTTGACTAAAATTCCCATAGTGGACAAGGGATAGGTGCAGTATTGGATTCCAAAAGTCCTTCGGATTAATCGTGTGTGTGTACTGTGTGTGTGTGTGTGTGTGTGTGTGTGTGTGTGTGTGTGTGTGTGTGTGTGTGTGTGTGTGTGTGCGTGTGTGCGCGCGCGCGCGCGTGAGTGCGTACGTGCGTGTTCTTCCCTCTGCCTCTTGGTCATGAATCGGGGCACAGACTTGGCCAGTCGCGCAATAACCGTCCATACTGGAAGAAACACGTCATGTTATAAACAGCCAGTCATAATTCACGACTGCAGGACGATGATGAAGATATCCGTCACCAGTGCAGACGACATCTGTCACATTCTAGGCCATCTGTCAAACACGCTGACGACGTAACTGCTGTCCTGATGGAGGCTATGTCACGATGACCTGTCAAAGGAGTGGAGCAAATGGCAAGAGTTGTGTCCCTGTAGCCTGAGGCTCTGATGCGATACAAAATGTAACAATGCGCCAATCTCGCGAAAACTGTAACAATCTTACCATTTTCGGGCGTATTTTTTTTTTATGGAAATGTAACATTGTTATCTTTATTGTATGCGCCATCCACCAAACAAGTAACAATTTTTTTTTTTTTTTTTTTGCATTCAGCACGAAACAAATATTACAATCTGCTACACTTTCATGGAGAATGGGTCGAGGTTTCTGTTATCCAGGTGCGCACCAAGGCTTAAAAGAGAGTTATTAGCTTTATTTTAGCGTGCTGCTGAAGACGGAGATAATGTAATCCATTGCTGACGAACAGCAAAAGGTTGTAAGTCCCAGTATTGGTAGAGGTTCAGTAGTTGTTGATTGATAGAATCCTAGGAAAGCGAAAGTTTTGGACCAAAGAAGAAATACAACAATGGTTTCCATACATCCGGGGCGATAAACATAACAACCGTTACAATGTCCAGCATCTGCACAGAAAGTGTTAACAGTTATTTATTATTATTATTTCTTGTTAGTCCACACCGTTGCTTTGTTGCATTTTAGTGAAAAGCGCTGCACTCTGACATTTCACGTTGTATGAAGACGCATGGGAATAAATTATTCCCAATCCGAACTGTAAAAGTTTCGTTGTCTGCTCTCGCGATGATCGATGAGGATGGATAACGAAGACGACGGCGGTGGTTACATTTTGGTCGGAGATCACGTGACAGGAACTGCAAAGGGAGGGACGGGAAATTGACCAATCCACTTTTAAGAATTAAGTCTTCCGCTTTTTTGACTGACGGGACAGGGCTTGGAACAGCCCTCTTAGTCACCTCATTGATCATGCCGGAGTCACGGTGCATCTGCTGGGAGGCAGGACGACGTGGGCCTGCCTCATAAGTCACAGTGCTGGTTTGACAGCCAAGATGGATTTACTTTTAA
>JADBJO010002859.1:55000-57500 GCA_016801955.1 Conus betulinus
GGAGATGGGTGGGGCTGTTTTGAGGTACAGTCTGGGAGATGGTGGGGCTGTGTTTTGAGGTACAGTCTGGGAGATGGGTGGGGCTGTTTTGAGGTACAGTCTGGGAGATGGTGGGGCTGTTTTGAGGTACAGTCTGGGAGATGGTGGGGCTGTTTTGAGGTACAGTCTGGGAGATGGGTGGGGCTGTTTTGAGGTACAGTCTGGGAGATGGGGTGGGGCTGTTTTGAGGTACAGTCTGGGAGATGGGTGGGGCTGTTTTGAGGTTCAGTCTGGGAGATGGGTGGGGCTGTTTGAGGTACAGTCTGGGAGATGGGTGGGGCTATTTTGAGATATTGTCAGGGAGATGGGTGGGACAGTTTTGAGGTACTTCTGGGAGATGGGTACAGCTGTTTTTTGAGGTACAGTCTGGGAGATGGGTGGGGCTGTTTTGAGTACTGTCTGCGAGATGGATGGGGCTGTTTTGAGATATTGTCAGGGAGAGATGGTGGGACTGTTTTGAGGAACAGTCTGGGAGATGGGTGGGGCTTTTTTAAGGTCCTGTCAGGGAGACGGGTTAAGCTGTTTTGAGGTACAGTCTGGGAGACGGGTTGGACTGTTTTGAGGATTTATCTGGGAGATGGGTGAGGCTGTTTTGAGGTATTGTCAGGGAGATGGGTGGGGCTGTTTTGAGGTACAGTCTGAGAGATGGGTGGAGCTGTTTTGAGGTACAGTCTGGGAGATGGGTGGGGCTGTTTTGAGGTACAATCTAGGAGATGGGTGGATCTGTTTTGAGGTACAGTCTGAGAGATGGGTGGGGCTGTTTTGAGATATTGTCAGGGAAATGGGGTGGGGCTGTTTTGAGGTACTGCCTGGGAGATGGGTGGGGCTGTTTTGAGATATTGTCAGAGAAATGGATGGGGGCTGTTTTGAGGTACAGTCAGGGAGATTGGTGGGGCTGTTTTCAGATATTGTCAGAGAGATGGGTGGGGATGTTTTGAGGTACAGTCAGGGAGATGGGTGGGGCTGTTTTGAGATACTGTCAAGGAGATAGGTGGGGCTATATTGAGATATTGTCAGGGAGATGGGTGGGGCTGTTTAGAGATATTGTCAGGGAGATTGGTGGGGCTGTTTTGAAATATTGTTAGGGAAATGGATGGGGTGAGATATTGTCAGGTAGAAGGGTGGGGCTGTTTCGAGGCATTGTCTAGTAGATAGCTGGGGCTGTTTTGAGGGTGTTTTCTTGTAGATGAATGGGGCTGTTTTGAGGCATTGTCTGGAAGACAAGCGGACGTTGTCTTGATGTTCTGTCAGGATAAGGATGAGGCTGTTCTGAAATACTGTCTGGGAAGTGAAGGGGGTCTTTTGAGGTAAAGTCTGAGGGGATGGGAGGCTTCCTGTGGGTATGGATCAGGCTTGAGAGATGAAGTGATTGCTGTTAATGGAAGGGGCTCTTTCTAGGACAGATTGAAGGAAGTGAAGGGGCTCTTTTTAAGATAGATTGGAGGAAGTGAAGGGGCTGTTTTTAGGTGTGGATTGGAAGAAGTGAAGAGGCTGTTTTGAGGTGCAGAGTGGACGGTAGGCTAAGGCTCTTTAAAAAAAAGAAAAGACTGCGAAGGATGGGAGATGCTTTGATGTAGGGTTTAGGAGAAGGTCGAGTGTATTTGGAATAACAGTTTGAGAGGTGGGGCTGTTTGGAATTACAGCTGGGAGGAGGTAGGGGCTGTTTGTAGGTACATTTTAGGAGTAGGCGTGGGCTAGTTAGAATTACAGTTTGGGAAAGGTTGGGAGCTGTTTTGAGGTACAGGAACGATCTTGACGATGGGTGGCTGCTGTCTTCAGGTAATCCGAAAGATGAGTGACAAATGTTTTGAAGTAGTGTCCAGGTGATTCTGAGGTACAATCTGGGAGAGAGAGAGAGAGAGAGAGAGAGAGAGAGAGAGAGAGAGAGGGGGGGGGGGGGGGAGGGGGCTTGTTTGCAGCACAGTCTAGAGCATGGCTAGGGCTACTCGGGGGTACAGCTGGGAGATGTGTGGCACAGCCCAAGATACATGCATGGACATGGGTGGTGGTTTGTTTGAGGCACAGTATTTTGGATTTGTTGAAGTGTGGTATAAAGTAAGAGATGAGGTTGTTGTGTTGAGGTACAATGTGTCAGATGATAGGGTTGTTGTAGAAGTATTTCATGGGCAAAGGATGTTTGGAGGTGTGGTACATCAGAAGATGGTTCTTTTTTGTAAAAAAAAATATATAACTGGAAATGGGGTTGTCTTGTTTAGTAATACTGTGGAAGATGATATTTCTATTGCTGTCATCATCATATGATAACCGCGAGGACGGCGATGATAAAGTTGACAATGACGACCAGAACGAGTCGACGATGATGGACATCAGTGACCATCATGGTGAGGATGACAACAACCATGGCATTGATGATGATGATGACGACCTCGTGACTGACTTTTGTCTTCAGATCTTTTTCTGGTCTCACAAACTGTCCATTGTGTTCATCGCCTTGAACATC
>JADBJO010002859.1:62500-80000 GCA_016801955.1 Conus betulinus
CCCCCCCCCCCCATCACTAACCCCCCCCCCCCCCCCCCACACACACACACACACACCAGAAGTTTAGAGGGCGTAGAATGCGGAAGGGCAGGAAAGGGGCGGGGGTGGGCGTGGGCAATGAAGGTATAGGGGAGGAAGTGTGGGAAGTTGGGGGATGACACTTAATTTTAATTACATACATGTCACCACATTCGTCATATGTCCTACATATAGGCAATGTTTGTCGCTTCAGTGTTCAAGATTTACTGGCAGTGTTGTTCTTGTCGTTGCTTTTTGTTTGTTAGCTTTTCGTTTGTTTGTTTATTTCTTGAAAAGAAATTTATGTCTTGGGCATCGACGCTTTCGATGGAAAAGTTATGGTGTGACGGCAAGAAACAGCGGAAGTAAAGAAGATCCCGCATACAACCAACGGAAAAGTTGTGTGATCAGATCGGAAAATTTGCCAGTTGGTGTTGTGTTGCCAGAGACGTGAAACGTTTTTTCTGTTGCGCTCACGCCACTGGTAAACGAAACTGTATGTTGACTCGGCGAGTATTCTTCTCACTCGCTGCTTTCAGGGTTGTGTGTGTTTGTTCGTGCGTTTGCGAGCACACATCACTAAACGGCATATGTGTGTCATAGTGTACTTAGAGAATATTCATGCATTTGTACAGCAAAAGGCAGGTGTTGAAAGAGTATGATGAAAGCGATCTTCATAAGCCTGGTACAATAATTCTTGCTCTTTTTTGTGGTCAGTTGTTGTCTTGTTCATTTCCGATTGTGTTTGCAGTTGTATGATACAAAAAGTATGCTCCGAGTGTTGTACCGAAGTGGCCATTGTAACACTTCTTTGCAATACACTGTATTATTTATAGACAGCACACCACCGCAAACCTGTCAGCCTAAATGTAAAACGAAATTCCCTTCGCTGTCTTGTCGCTCTTCCCAGGCGGAGTTCATTTGGGTCAACCGGAAGCTGCACAGCTTTGACTGGCTTCTGCCCATCCTCCGCCAGCTACAGCACGAGCAGTCACGCGAGGGCGGTCCGGGTCACGTGGTCAATATGCAAATGTACTTGACCTCTGCCCCTAGAAGGGACGACGTGACGGGCGTGGGGCTGCAGGTGGCAATGGACGCTGTTTTCCGCCAGCAGGGAACTGATTTCCTAACAGGACTGCAGACTCCTACGCGCCTGGGACGACCCAATTTTGACCAGGTGAGACTAAACAAGGGTGTGGAACTAGTCAGACAACCTGTGAGGAGTTGAAAATAAAATGAGACAGGGAACAGTAAAACAAGTAGGGCAAGTCTTGCTCCCATAAGAAAACCTAACACAGAGTCACTTTTATTCAAGACTGGCACAGCCTTTTAAACTTGAATAAAGTCAGACGATTACAAAGACGAACAATCTAATAGTGGGGGGGAAAACACGCGCAGGCCAACAACCCCTCCATCATCACAGTTATGACTTGGCGAAGATTTGAACTTAAGGCTGGGGGGTGGGGGGGGGTGGGGGGTGGAATAAGTGTTGGAGATGAAAAAAAAAATGGGAACTTAAAATTAAGAAAATATGTTGTAAGTATGAAACTCTTCTCTAGCTGCGTGAGTGAACCATCGTAATTCCTCTCGAAGACATCTATTTGTATAGCCTGCTCCTAGGCCTTTCGTCCGCTGGATCGGATTCATCAGGGAGACACGGCTGATGATGTTTGTGCTCCTGGCGTCAAATAGAGACACACCACAGTCCATAATACTGTGGTGTTTTCAAAAAAAAATCCAACAGCACCCCCAAAGCAGCCAGCAAAGGGTAGTAAATGAAACGAAAACAAAAGTGTGGGGAGGAAAAAAGTTGCTGAAAAACTAAAGACATTTTGCAAACAGTACAAAATGTAGGGGGCAATCTTTGAACTTACGCCTGAGGATCCACCCAAGGATGCAAAGGAGATCAAAAGACAAACACAAAGACAGACAGAAACAAATACAAATGGCCTCGATTTAATTGAAATGAAGTTGAAAATAAAATGAGGCAGGGAACAGTAAACAATAAGCAATAAACAAATAGTTGTTGGTCTGTGCTTGTTTTTCCCCCACTCTTAGTTTGTTCGTTTTTGTATTCGCCTGACTTTATTCAAGTTTAAAAGGCTGTGCCAGTCTTGAATAAAAGTTACTCTTTGTTAGGTTTTCTTATGGGAGCAAGACTTGCCCTACTTGTTTATTGCAACCTGTGAGGATACAACAGCAAAGTGCTTCAATGCTGAAGACTTTCGCAGGCCAGATCAAAGAATAGTGACCAGTAAAGACAAAGAAAGGCCTCGCATGCACACACACACACACACACACACACACACACACACACACACACACACACACACACACACACACACACACGCACGCACGCACACAGACTTTCAGATGTTTTATCCATATTTAGACCATTGCTCCTAATGAGTTGGAGAATTTGAACAAACATTCCACACAGTTTCCTATACCAATTATAAGGCAGAGAGAGAGGGAGAGAGAGGGGGGGGGGGGTTTAACTTGGATAGCATTCTTCTGCAGAGGAGCAGGGAATGTGGAATGGAGGAAGGTAATGTACAGTCAGTTCAGATATCTCTCCTGACATTGATTCTGTTCTTTAGTGAGACCACTTTCAGCTGACGGTTTAAATGGCATGTAAAGGTTCTATCAGTATTCGAGCAATGTTGCCCTCATTTTTGTGTTGACTTATAAAGCTGGCGTCGTCTTTCTGGAGGTCTGATTCAAAAGTAACTTTTAACAAAGATCCACAAAAAAACTGTCTTCCCATGTACATTATGGAGTAGGTTGATCGTCTGTGAATAATTCAATGAGATGGGTAGGACCCAAGCAAATAAATGAGTCAAATGAGTAGATATCTTCGTTAACATATGAATCAACCAGGATGAATTAACGCACTGAATTTTATGGTATTTTGCTTTTATCATAGTATATCTTCTTCCTTGCGAACGCCAATACGGTCAGTCCGGCCTTTGAGATGAATAGTGTCGTTTTCTCCAGATTTTGTAGATTGCCGTAGGGCTTCGTTATTAGAACTGTCTCTGTTGGCTACACCTCTCTCCTTGGCTGTTCATGTAATGAGCATTTTTGGAGCACATGCTCCGCTGACTGTCGTTCCTGCCCACAAGGACAGACTGGAGAAGGCACCACCTTGAGCTTCCGGCACAAGTGACTGTTAAGTCTGTTCTGCCCAGTGCGGGGCTTCACCAGGACACTTTGTTGCTCTCTGGACAACAGATGATGATCATCCTTGGGTGCCCCTGAGCGTTATGGTAGTCCGGATGATGCTTCGCATCTCGCTGTAGGTGATGCTGTTATTATACTGCTCCCCTTGAGCACCCTCCCCTGCCAGGTGATCAGCCAGCTCGTTGCCTGGTATCCTACAGTGGGCTGGAATCCACTGGAGCACCACTCTTCAGTTAGCAGCTACTTCTGCAGTGCTTCGCTGAGGCTTGTGAGTTTGCTGTTCTGAAATGCCTGCAAGACAGAGAGGGGGTGTCAGGTAGAAAAACAACCTTAGGTATGACTGTCTGGGTGATGGAGGCAGCCTGCAGGAGGGCTTGTTCTTCAGCTCTGCAGTTTGTGCAGTGCTTTTCCGTGGCAACACTGCAAGCTGTGGTCTCTCCACCGGGGAATCTGGCAAGGATGCAGGCTCCTCCGTCTGCCACGGCATTAATTGCAGACCCAACGGTATACACGTAAATCGGCGCCTCCTGAGGGTAACGTTCAGCAGTCACGGCAAGAGTGAGGGTCTGTTTTATTTTCTCGTCCTGCCCATCCCCAGGGATGAGACAAGGGTCAGTGGTGGAGACCCTGGTGTCGGACTGGTCTGATGCCCAGAGTTCCGGAGTGTTTGAGGGGCAGAGGGGCAGTACGTCATCTGGCAGTTTGTCTTGGTACTGTCGAGACAGCCTTTTGGTCTCATGGGCGAAACTACTCCTCTTCAAACGATTTTTGGTAAAGCCATCAAATTTCCTTTCATTGGACAATCAGGGAGATTCTGAAAACTCTTGCCTGCATTACTATCTTGGCTTATCTCTGCTGATTCAAGGTTGGATGCCTGTAAGTCGCTTCAGTTCCTTGATGGGCGTCGACCTCATCGCTTCGGTGATAATGCATAAAGCCTGATTTTGGATTTTATCCAGTGTTTGCTGGGTTGTCTTTGAGCAAGTCAACCAGGCTGTGGAGCCATATTCGATATGCGCTCTGACTGAACAATGGTAGACAGTTTTCAGCATTCTGTCATTAGCTCCCCAAGTAGTGCCTGCCAAGTTGCGTAAAATTGCCAGCTTCCTTCTAGCCTTTGCTGCTACTTCAGCGATGTGTGGCTTCCAGGTTGCCCTTCTGTTAAAGGTGACACCAAGGTATGCTGCTTCTTCATCCTCTTTCAGCTGAGTTCCCCCAAGACTGATGGCGCCAGCTATCTGTTTTGTGAACGAGGTGAAGAGGGTCGTGGAAGACTTGTCCTTATTGATGGTAATGCACCATTTCTCTGCCCAGCTGTTTAGTCGATCTACCGCTTGTTGCATACGGTAGGTATGGCAGTTGATGCATGGTATTCCATGCACCACATCACCAGGTCATCAGCGTAGAGTGCTGTCTTGATACCCTTAGGAATTTCTGACACAAGGTCCCATATGAAAAGCAGGAAGAATGCTGGTGAAAGAACCCCCCATCCCCTACCCCTGTGCGACACCATGACCCAGCAGAATGTTCTTGCTATGTGTTCTGTTCAGAGAGACTCCTGCTTTGCGGTTGTAGAGGTAGGATTTGATCCACTTGTACATACTATCAGTGACTCCATTCCTCAGCAGTTTGACAAGTAGTTCCTCCATCCAGACTTTGTCGAATGCCTTTTGGAGGTCGATCCATGTGACGAAGACCAACTTTTGTTCCTGAGAAGCGTCCTCAATTTCTCGAGACAGATAAGTATAGCTTGGTCTTCAGCGGAGCGGAACAGGCGAATCCAGCTGGTTGTGATGTAAGGAGGTTAGCCGATTCCAGGTACCATCGGAGGTACTCATTTTCAGTTCTCTCCATGGTCTTCACAATACAGCTGGTCAGGCTGATCGGGCGGTAACTAGAGGGCTTTCTGGGACCCTTCCTTTCTTCAGGATGGGGATCATGATAGCCTCACGTCAGATTTGCGGGAGTTTTCCTTCTTCCCCGCTGAGGTTAAAGACCTCGAGGAGTTTGTTCACTGCTGCACTGCCGAGGTGTAACAGCATTTCATTGTTGATGTTATCCGGCCCTGGCGATTTCCTTGCCTTCAGCTTCTTTAAAGCAGACCTAAGTTCTGCAAGTTTGGCGGGCTGCCTCATGGGTTCCACTTTGGTTTTTGTTTCGTGTTTGCTCTTTTTGCTCTCTCCGTGCTTCTCTCGTTGTTACTGGGGCTGACTGGGATGTTGCTCTCCTTTGCGTACAAATCTGCAAATATGTTGGCTGCTTGTTTCCCAGTTAGCATGTTCCCATTTTCATTCGGCGTAACTTTTGCTCTGCTTTTTCCTTCATCATTGAGCTGCTTGGTTAGTCTCCAGAGTTTCCGGCTGTCTTTCTCAAAATTCAGGGGAGCGGGTTTTTCCCCTCAAACTTCTCCTGCTTGCTTGCAACTTGTGTTTTGAGGAATCTGACTTCAGCCTGCTGGAGTTTGATGTTGTTTTCATCAGACGGGGGAGTCTTCTGCTGCCCTCCTGGCTTCTGACATTTCGTCGTCTTGGGCTTTAAGTTCAGTACTCCAGTGTAGCTTGTAATTCTGCCTGGCTCCTCTGGTATATGGTTACATGGGCAGCCTTTAACATGCATACATTGAAGTCCTTCACGACCAGGTTGATGTCTTGCCCTTGGACTGTAATGTCTTCGGTAAGAGTACTGGTTCGATGACTGAACGCCACCCAGGTTGCCTCCTTGTAGTTCCACCGGGGGGAGGGGGCTGCAGTCCAGGCCGATGGTCGCTGCCACCCAACTGTTCTCCAACCTCTCGCTTGACGCACGCACTTGTGAATGTCTTCTGTGCAGAAGGCCAGATCTGGAGTAGAAGTGGTGTGCCACCTTCTGAAAGTGAAACGTGGGACAGTCAAAAAGGATTGTTGATTAGGATTAAATTATTGTTATCTAGCTAGGTTTCCACCTCTTCACCCCTTCGATCCATAAGGCCATATCCTCAGCTTTTAGAGTGGCTGTTGGAAGTCACCAACTACAAGAAAGCTGGAATCAGCCGTTGCAATGGAGCCGAGAGATAGAGACCTGTCATTTGGGCAATAGAAGTTCCCAAGTTGAAGTTGTGCATTGCTAGCCTGGAGTTTCAGCGCCTGATATTCCGAGTTCTCCATGTGTGTTGTGACAAGGCAGGCATGTTATTCCAGACAAGGGTCAGTATTCCTCCCTTGCGACGGCCTGTTCTGTTGGACCTGAAGCACTGGTAGCCTCTCACTTTGAAGGACTTCTGGCTTTGCAGGTGATTCTCCTGGATACAGTAGACTTGCACATTCTTTTCTTGCAGGATATGCTCCAGCTCTTTTTTTTTTTTTAATTCAGTTCGCTTTAAGCATTCCAGTGCATGACCATGGAAGGACCCTGCTTTCTGGAACTCTTGCATACTTTTATGCGGTGTTTAGCTCTCCATTCTCGCTCTCTGGCGCTGTATAGCGGAGGACTTGGACCTCCAGTTGCTGTGGTTAGACTCTGTTGAGGTTTGGAGCCCGGCGTTGCACAACCCTAGAGGGACCTCGATGGGCGAACACCATTCGTGGAACGAGCTGGTCGTGTAGACATAACGGCGAATTATGCATGGTACCATGGTTTGTTAGAAGGTGCACTCTGGCCTGGTGCCGCTGTCTTCAACCTTCTGGGTTTCTGTCAGGGTTACCCCACCCTTAGTTCATGGCCCAAGGACCTACCTTGTGAGCTCAGGAGGCTCGAGGTTTGAATGCGCCTCTTTACCGCATGGTGTTCCCGTGTGGACACCTGGGGCATTTCGAGGAGGACAGCAGTGCCACTTGCTGACCCACCCCGTCCTGATAAGAACACCACCAGTTGGTCCAAGGCTACTTATTCGTCCAGGCGAGCCTGGATTACTCACTGCTAACCTCCATATCTGGAGGTCGTTTCGCCATCCGCCACCTGCGACCCGCTGGGTTGGGGATGGTCGCCCCACTACCGAATTGGAGGTAGTCTGGCCCAAGATTATAGTGTATAATCCACAATGTACTCATGTGCAACTATAGATCCCGGAATATGTATTTATAGGCTAAGCATGAATTTCAAAATTTGAAAAGAAAGGGGGTTAGTTACCACCAAGGACACAGACAAACAGAGTACAGGACTAGACACTGTCTAGTCCTGTACTCTGTTTGTCTATGTCCTTGGCGGTAACTAACCCCCTCTCTTTTCAAATTTTGCTTCATTTTCAGCCCTCAGTCACTCCGTTTTGAAACATGATTTTCGAAACCAAACGACCGTAGAGATATCACGACTATGATACTGCTGAACCAGTGGTCATCAGAGCTTCTCAGTGGGGGCTGTCGCCGGTGCTGTCTTCCTTTCCACGTGTCCCGCCACATGCAGGGCAGGCTTCTGTTCCCTTGATCCATCGGACGATTATCGGACTTTGACGTGCAGTTCTGATCTACACACAAAGGGAGTTAGTCCACGAGCCGGTCTGTACATCTTGTTGATTAGGCAGATTGAAAAAAAAGAAAAATTCGCCAGTGCCGTGGTCGTGGATTCAGGTCATCATGGGAACCAGACTGGGTTTAGAGCGAATGTGAAGAAACATTGACAGAAACAAAACACGGCTCACAAACGTGTAATGGATTTAATATTTGAAAAATTCCCCAAACCTGAAAGATCAGGAAATGTTAAAAAAAAAGATTAAACTGAGCAGAAAAAAGTGATGCTTATATTAACAAAAAAAAAACTTTTAAAAAATGAAGGTGGACAGCGGCAGCTTTTTTTTTTTTTTTTTATTTCATCATATCATTTCCATGGAAACAAAAATTGTATGGATTTAGAGTTACGTTCGAGTTCGGGTTGAAGTTTGTAATGTTCGTCTAAAACACCATCGAAAAAAACAACAACATAATGTGTTCATAGGTGAGAGCGTTTAGCAGATGTTTAAGCATTCAGTTGTATGGTACTGGAATTAAAAAAAAAAAAGATATTTTATACAGGGGGGGGGGGGGGGGGTAATAGGTAAGGCAAGGGAAGAGTGGAGGGAGGGAGGTAATGTTGCATACAGCACAGCTCAGCCGACCGCAAAGGGCCATATCAGGGCTGTAACCACGTTGAAGTCAACTCACAAGTCATTATGAAAATAAAACACAAAAACAAAATAAAAAAAACCAGAAAAAAAAAAAATATACATGCAACCCTTAAAGATACATCTTCTGAAAGCACACCATAAATTTTAACAATGTTTCTTCTTTAAAAACCCATCTCTTTCAGAAATTCAAAGATCACATCAGGTGGGACATTTTTCATGGAGACTGCTGCAAAGTATTTTTGTTTCACATCATGCAAGTCAAGCCTTTTTTTTTCTTTTTCTTTTTTTTTTTTAAAGAATTGTTCTGTATTGTTATCAGCTTACACAAGGGCCCATAATAGTAATAGAGGGCAGGTTTCCAAATGAAATTGCGATGCAAAACCGACAGCACGTTTTGTAAAAAAAAAAAAAAAAAAAAGAAAAAGAAAGAACTTTAAGGAGAGGGGAGGGAGGGGGGTGGAACAAGATACAGATTTGTCGAAGAGGGAGGGGGGAATACAGATTTTTTTTTTTTTTTTTTGGGGGGGGGGGGGGGGGGGGGGAATGGCTAAAATCTTCCCCAGATCCGTCCATGCTGTATGTGTATCACACGTATACACTAACATCTCTTTTGTTCTGGGTGGGCCTTCACTGGGGTGTTTTTTTTTTTTTTTTTTTTTTTCAAATTCCCTAGACATTCGTGTGAAAAGGGGAAAAAAAGTTCATGGAATCTGTTGATTTTGTTGTTTCAGATTTTGACCGACATTGCCAACAGGGCTGAAGGACAGATCAAGGTGTTCTTCTGTGGTTCTCCGGCGTTACAGAGAGTGGTCAAGACAGCCTGCCAACAGCGTGACCTTCTCTTCTGCCGAGAACACTTTTAGCGAAACGCCGGCCACTTGGGTTCAAGTCTCTGAAATCCTGGAGATTGTGACTGATATCGCCAGCAGGTGTTCTTCTGCGGCATTACAGAGAGTGGTAAGACAGATCAAGGTGTTCTTTTCTGTCGTTCTGCGGCATTATAGAGAGTGCTGTAGAAGAAAACCTGCCAACAGCGCGGCCTCTCTTCTACCGAGAGAAGACTTCCAGTGACACGGTGGACAGATCAAGGTGTTCTTCTGTGGTTCTGCGGCATTACAAAGAGTGGTAAAGACAGCTTGCCAACAGCGCGGTCCTCTATTCAGCCGAAAACACTTTTAGTCATACACCAGCCACCGCAAGTATCCGAAATAGTGGAATTTAGGGACGAGCGATTGTCAAAGGCGGGGGAACTAGGATGGGTAGTGGATGGCATGGTAAGAGTGTGCGGGTAGGGCCTACAAGACCATGGAGTTAAATCGTCCACTGTAGATGGTACTTTGAGTAGCCGTCAAGACCTTGAGAAGACTGGTTTTTTCGTGATAACAGAATTGTTAAATAGTGGGGGTAAATAAATGCAGATTCACAATTCTTCCATCTTTATAGTAATAACTTGGAGATGATCCCGGAATTTAAACTCATAAAAGAAGTGTGTGGGGAAAGGGGGGGTTAACAATGAAGAAAACATATATATATATATATATATATATATATATATATATATATAAACGCCTCACTAGTTGCGTGAGAAATCTATCGCCTTATCTCTTGAAGATTGATCTATACGCATCACCTGCTTGAAGATTGATCTATACGCATCACCTGTTTCTACACCCTTTGTACGCTAAATTGGACTTATCAGGAAAAACACGGTTAAATATGTTTGTTCCCTTGGCGTCAAATAGAGACACACCACACTCTGTAAGTTTGTGGTGTTCTCACCACCAAGGGTTCAAAAAAGACTTCAACAGCACCCCCAAAGCAACCAGCTAAAGACAGTAGAATACAACAAAACGAAAGTGTGGAGAGGAAAAAAAAAGTTGCTGAAAAACTAAAAACATTATGCAAACAATATAAAACGTAGGGGACAATCTTTGAGCCTACGCCTGAGTATCCATTTAAGGATGCAAGGGAGATTAAAAGGATCGTGGCAACAGATTGAAGATCTAACAGCCAAAACAATTGATTTTGTCCAACGACGTTTTGTGTCGCGTGGACGCGTTTGGGAGAGTTCCGCTTTTCTGCCTTACTTCGTGCTGTTTGACGTAGTTTTTTTTTTTTTTTTTTTTTTTTTTTTTTTATTGAACGCTAAGTGAAAAGCTGTTCGCAGTATTTGCGCAGAAATGATCTGGACTGTTCAATTTCCTTTCCTTTACATTTAAAGTTCGTGTTTCTCCGAAATACCTTGAGTATCTTTTTTTTTTTCTTTCTAAAGTTAACCCCTTTTTCCTGTCGTGGTGCTTCAGTTTGACTCGCGATCCAGGTCTTGTTTCGCCTCTCAGTGACAGTGTGGTGCTTAGCTCACCAAGTGCGCCGGTGTTTACGTTTCTTCTCTGGAAAGGATCCAGTCTTCAGTATTTACCAGGTCGGTTTGAAGACTTAGACAAAACGCATTTGGTTCTAAAGGTGAACAAGCTATATTATATGGTGTAAATTTACTGATCTCAAAGCTACATTCCTTGTGTGCCCAGTTGCAACGTGTGTTTGACAATTTAAATCGAGATTGGAAAAAGGAAGAAAGGAAAAAAAATCTTACTCACTCTCCGTACACCTCACGATCTTCTTTAAGATCCGAAAATAATCGGACACTATGAATGACAGAAAAGTACCAGGCGTCACCCCAGTGTTCCTCGTTAATAAGGAACTCCCCGCCTTTGAAGAAAAACAGTTCACTACAGCAGAAATATGTTCTGCAGCTGCACAGAAATGTGGATTCGAATCGATGGATGGTGCTCAACGGATTGAAGGCCTGTGGAGGATGTGTCCTCGCAGTAGTGCAGCGCGCGTCAAAAACGGTTACTGCAAGGATTCTCACTGAGAGGGATTCAGGGGGAGGTGAAGGATAAGAATCCTTTCCTGATAACGTCCCCTGATGGTTGCCAACATGAAATACCGTTCACCAAGTTGATCATTAGTAACATCCCCCTTTCGTTTTCAGAGGATGAAATATTACAAGCTGTTAAAAAGTTAAGTAAACATTCGTTCAATGCTCATCTCAGAGAAGGATAGAGACAGCAACGGTAAACTAACAAGATGGAAAACTGGAAGAAGATTTCTGTAAGTTAGTTCAAAGGGTCCCTTTGTCATAAAGAGCAAAAGGTTGTCGATAGTCAGATGGGTGAGTGCCGAAACTGCTTCCAGAAGGGTCATGACTCTCCTCCTGCTCAAATCCAGTGAGGTGCCGTCAGTGCTTTTTGGATGTCATATAAGCAGATGACCCCGAGTGCAAAATGACGCCGGCTCATAGAGAGGGACCATCAGGAAATCTTGATAGCATGAACTACAGCAAGCCATTCGTAAAAAAACACAACAAAATAAGACATCATTGATGGACAATCACAACTAAAACCCAAATTCGACAGAAGAGGCAGATCTAAGAGTCGACCGACAGGAAATAATACGCAAAGCTAGTTAAAATTCGCCAGGGACACCTCCCGATCTGCATCAGGGAAACGCAGACTGGGGTCTGGCGCCACCCCTCATCAACAGCCCCGACAAGCAGCGCCGCCAGACAGACGGGGAGCTTGAAGATGAACCTCCCTCAGATGACGACGAGGAGGAGTGTGCCGACTCTCCAGCGTCAGTGTGGGAATGGCCGGATACTCCTTGATGATGATTGGTTGGGGTTCGGCTACGCTTGACGTTTATGGACAATGAGTTTGGACAATGATTTTGATGACTTTGTTAGTCCCAAAACATATTTGTTAAACGAACTTATTTTTGATCATGGATATATTAAGCATTTTGTCCTTAAAACTAGAGGTTTAAGCAAAAAAAAAAAAAAAAACTTAACGAAAAGCTTTGTTTTCACAAATTAAAAACCAGAAAATAGGTATTGAATGCCTCCAGGAAACACATATAACGGGAAAAGATGCATCACTTTGGGAAAAAAAGAGTGAGGAGGAAAACTACTACATCAGTCTAGGTCTCAGAACAGCCGGAGAGAAATAGTTCTTACTGTAAAGCATTTCAAAGGGGAGATTAAGCTGCTGAAACAGGCTGAAAGATGACGATTGCTTCAGTTAATATATGTTCAAAATCGTTCACACTAGTAAATCTGTACGCAGCAAACGACAAAAGGGATAAAATACTGTTCATCAAGAAAATAACTCAGTTCTTACAAATTACACAGATAACGAACTATAACTGGTGATTTTAACACAGTAATGTCTAATGACATAGACATAATATCAGGGAATCCACATTGGCAGAAAAGATAGACAAATTTAGAGAGGTAGTTGATGAACTTGAATCGACAGACATACGGAGAGAGTTTCATAAAGAGGAAAAATCGTACACGTGGTGCAGAAGAAATCCCTTCATGTCCAGACGTCTTGATTACTTCTTAACAAACGCGGAATTACTGAATCAGTGTGTTCCATGTGATATACTGTGTCGGTACCCAACTCTGACCACAGAGATCAGTGATTCACCGTTTTTAAGGAGTCCAGGATTCTGTGCATTCAACAATTCATGTTTGAAAGGCAACATCTTTATTCAGAAAATGAATAGAAAATTGGAAATTATGCTGGAAGGTACAAAAGTCTCAATTTCGGAATATCCAGACAGTGGGAAAACTTCAAAATGAAGATTAAAGATATTTGTGTGGAATATGGAAATTTTAAAGCGTGTCAGAAAAAAAAGAGATAATTCAACAGCAGGGAGAGTTACAAGTGCTGGAAGAGGCAAGTGCCAGAGGCTCACAAAATGCGAGGGTCCACACACAAACCGAAACAATTAAACAAAAATTAGAACTGATCTCATACAAAAAAGCAAGAGGAGCACACATTAGATCTAAAATAAACTGGATTGAAAAGGAGGAGAGAAACACTAAATTTTTCTTAGGTCTAGAGAAAAGTAGGGCAAAGAATAATATAATGACTCAAATTAAAAAGGACAGTGGGGACATACATTCAAACCAAGCAGATATTCTTAACGAACAAGTTACATTTTACTCCGAAATGTAGAGTAAGCCAACACACACAAAGGAAAACCTTAAAGAAGAACTTAATACATACCTTGTGAATGAACAATTTCCCAAATTAGACAATGAAGAGGCCAGACTGTGCGAAGGTGATATGTCAAAAGAAGAAGAAAAAGGTGTAGCTCTAAAATCAATGAAAAATGGCATGTCTCCGGGAAGAGACGGCTTGACAGTTGAGCTTTATAAATTTTTCTGGAATAGTTAAAAATGGTGGTTACCAAATCGTTTAATGATGCATATGACAGAGAGTGGAGACCAATAACGCTATTAAATACAGATTGAAAAAAATAATGGCAAAAGTGATTTCGATGAGACTGGGTAAAGTGATTGGTAAATTAATTAATGAAGACCAAATTTGTCTCTAAAGGGCAGAAACATAGCGAGCGTTATACGTACAATTGACGACGCCATTGAATATGTCAATGCAACGTACAAATCAGGATATTTGTTAGCCGTAGACTACCAAAAAGCATTTGATACCATATCAAAAGAATTCATGATGGAAACAGTCGAAATTTAGTTTTGGAGAGCAGTTTAGAAACTGGGTTGAAATTTTAGTAACAGAAACTTTCAGTAACATTTACCACGGTGGGTGGATCTCGGACTCCTTCCCACTCGAACGCGGAATTCGACAAGGATGTCCATGCTCTCCACTGGCCTTCGTGCTAGCAGTGGACCTACTTGCAATCAAAATCAGAAATAGTCAAATTAAAGGTATAAAACTACCTTAAGTTGATAGCAACATGAACAACAACAACTATAAAAATAATGATAATGATAATAATAATGATGATAATAATAATGATTTGAAAATAAAACAACTTGCTGACGACACAACACTGTTTCTGAAGGACAGTGAAGACATGATCCTGGCCAAAGACATTATAGACACATTCACAGGTTTCTCGGGACAGAAATTGAATTGCCATAAACTAAAGTCATGAGATTAGGCAGTCAAAGACAAGAAACCGAAAATCTTGTATTGAAAAGAGGAAACAAATTGAAGATACTAGGCATTATTTTCACAAGTGATAAAAGCGTTGTAAATGTTGAGGACAACTGGAAAAAAAAACAGAATGGAGAAAATAGAAAAAAAAATTATACAACTGTGGAGCCATAGAGACTTGGCAATTAATGGGAAATTAATCATCATTAAATCTTTTCAGTTATCACATTTGATTTTTGTCGTGCAGAGTATTGGCCTACCCGAAGATGTCATTACTGCAGTCAATAGAATGTTTTTATCAATTTCTCTGGCAAGAAAAGTCAGTAATAGAAAAGCTTTTGAAAAAATAAAAGGAAAATTATGGAGGATGACAAATCAAATGGTGGGCTAACAACATGGTTTAACTTACAAAGGTCACAAAAAAGCTATTATTTAGAATGGGCAAGAAGTTTATTGACGAGTGTAAACAAGAAATGGGCACAGATCCCGAGATGGCAGATAAGTAAGGTCTTGAGTAGCTTGGGATGCTTTGAAATACATTGTAAACTGAAGGAAGTCGTTGGAACTGAAAAGATAAACAGCTCCTTTTGGAAAACGGTAGTACAAACCTATCTTAAAAACAAAACATGTTTGAACCTAGCTGATGTACCAAACACCTGGAAACGATTTACAGAAGATGGCCTGTTAAGTGTTGTGAACACCCCAAACGAAAAGGTAGTTATGCCAGACTTCATGACAAATGAACCCAAACCTAAACATATTGCAGCCTCTTTTAAAAAGAAGAGAGTCAGTAAACACTCCTGTTCTGTCATGTGCAGAGGCATTTGGGTGAAGAAAATTAGACGTTGTGCATGCTAGATGAGAGTATATGGCTACTTGCGGTTAAAAGCAACTAAGGAAACTAGACTGAGAGAACTGCCATGGAAAATCCTACATAATATCTACCCAACGAATATATTGCTGCACAAAATGAAGAAGTTGACAGTAAATAAATGCTCCTTCTGCGAGGACGAAACTGACCTTATACAACATTTCTTCTTCTTTTTGTGCACCAGTGAGAGAGCGTTCTGGAAAGATATAGAAAGGTACGTAGCAAAGTTGGATCAGAAAACAAAGTTAACTTTAAAATAACGTTCTCTTTGGTCTAGCCACGGTGGAAACAGACTTGAAAAGTCTCAGTATATTAAATCATATCATTTTGATCGAGAAAATGTGCATTAGCATATATAAGAAAACTAAAGCTCAGACGCCATTACTCATTCTGTTTGAAAACAACATACTGAACAGAAATGTTTTTGTTTTTGTTTTTTTAGACAATGGTAGGAAAAGAGACAGGGTAGTTGGGAGACGAGAGGGGAGCGGGGATAGGGAGAAACATGGGAGAGACGGGACCGGGTCAGGGGGGAATGCGAGGGGGTAAAAGATTTCCTCGAACGCAAGTCAAACCAAAACAAAGCCAAAGTGAAAACACAAATGACTACCTATTACAAACATAAGATACCCCGTAAAAAAATAAAAAAAAAAAAAAAAAATGATGGGGGGGGGGGGGGGGGGTGGGGGGGGGGGGGGGGGGGGGGGGGGGGGAGGAAAAAAAACGTAGCAAAAGGCACAGGAAGGGTGGCGGTACCTTGAAGTATACTGCTTGTTTATTTACTTTTTTTTTTTCTTTTTTACTTTTTTTTTTTTTTTTTGCGGCTTGAAGAAATAATTGTAGAGCCTGCTAGTTCATATTATTTATGTTTCTAGGTATATGTTCAATGTGAAGGGTTAGAATTGAATTTTGTTTTTAAAGGATGGTGCTTCTTTGAATGGCTTATTTGATGTTTCAATCAGCTTTTTGTTCGTTGTACCTGATGATAGTTGACTCCGTTGTCTAAGGTATGCGCACGCGCGTGTGTGCATTTGTGTGTGTGTGTGTGTGTGTGTGTGTGTGTGTGTGTGTGTGTGTGTGTGTGTGTGTGTGTGTGTGTGTGTGTGTGTGTGTGTGTGTGTGTGCGAGCGCGCGCGCGTATGTGCAGCAGTATAAATACCAGTAGAAATGGACCCATGTGTGTGTGTGTGTGTGTGTGTGTGTGTGTGTGTGTGTGTGTGTGTGTGTGTGTGTGTGTGTGTAAATATTTCGTCTATATGCTTATTGCTTAGATATTTGAAGAGGCAGAGAAATATGGTGGCAAAGGTGCAAAGGGATACAAGATTGTATATAATGGGCGAATTTTTTTTCTCTGTGTGTGTGAGTGTGGTTGAATGTGTACGTGCGCGCGCGTATGTGTGCGTGTATGCGTGGTGTTTGTGAGAGTGAGCGTATGTGTGTGCGAGTGCTAGAGTATGAGTGTGTGTGCGAGTGTGTAAGTTTTGTGTGTATGTGAGGGTATGGATGTGTTCGTATGAAATTTGTGTACTTGTGTATGTGCGTGTGAGTGTGTGTGTGTGTGTGTGTGTGTGTGTGTGTGTGTGTGTGTGTGTGTGAGTGAGTGTGTGTGGTGTGTGTGTGTGTGTGTGTGTGTGTGTGTGTGTGTGTGTGTGTGTGTGTGTGTGTGTGTGATTGCGCGCGTGTTTTTTTGTGTGTTAATTATGTTCCTTTTCTTTGAAACAAAAACGTTGATATTCTGTTCATAATGTTTTTCTAAATGTCAGTACAACCGTGAGTTAATCTGACAATAAACTGGTTTCAGTCAGTCAGTGTACACAGGCCTACGTATGTGTGTGGGTGAGTGTGTGTGTGGGTGTGGGTGGGTGGGTGCGTGCGTGCGTGCGTGCGCGCGCGCGTGCGTGCGTGCGTGTGTGTGTGTATGTGTGTGTGTGTGTGTGTGTGTGTGTGTGTGTGTGTGTGTGTGTTTGAAAGGGAATTGTCTAAGGTATGCTTTGGAAGTAAAACCTGCTCTAATGAAAATTTTACAGCAGCGAAGGCAGAGGCGGAAGTGATGAAAACAGTAGTTGTGTTTGTAGCAGCTGAAGTCATTATGTTAGCTCGTTGTTTATAGAGTTAATAATTGTGTTTTAAAAAGCCGCAGTTATGATGGTAACTCATTGTTTGCACAGTATAAAAATTGTTTGTAATAGTTGCAGTTTATTTTGTTAACTCATTGTGTATACACTAATAATTCTGTTTGTCGTTATTGCAGTTTATGAAGTAAGGTCGTTGTTTATACGATAAAAAACAAAAACAAAAAATAATCGACCGCAGAAGAAGAAGAAGAGGCAGCTTTTCTGCTGACTGATGAGAATAGGGATGATGAAG
>JADBJO010002859.1:87500-90000 GCA_016801955.1 Conus betulinus
CAGAACATCATGGGAAGAGGGTACACGTCTATACAAAACCTGAAGATAGAAAACCACTATGGAGAATCAGTAGGGGTCAATCGTAGGGAAACCCCAAGACACAGAAACACCAGCCATTGGGTTAGGGAATGAAAAGGAACATGGACATACCAAAACTCCAAGAGGATTAGGTAGGGGTCAAAAAGGACCCCAACGATAGAGAAACGCCGGGGGAATGGATAGGGGTGTGAACTGATAACTCAAGACAAGGAGACACTGTGGGAGTAAGGCTTTAAAAGGAATCGGAATATTTAAAAAACACGCCGAGGGGGGTGGGTGAAAAAACCAGTAAGGAGCCTGGAGGTTAGAGAGACAGCATGGGGAACAGGCAGGGGTCCATAAGGAATTTGAAGAGGAACACTATGGGGAATGGGTAGGGGTCAATAGAGAACGTGAAGATAAACAATGAGATGGGGTCAATAGAGAACCTGAAGATAAACACTATGGGAAATGAGATGGGATCAATAATAAAAAAAAAAACCTGAACATAAACACTATGGGGAATAGGTGGGGTCAATAGAAACCTGAAGATAAACACTATGGGGAATGAGATGGGGTCAATAGAGAACCTGAAGATAAACACTATGGGGAATGAGATGGGGTCAATAAAAAAAAAACTGAAGATAAACACTATGGGGAATTGGTAGAGGTCAATAAAGAACCTGAAGCTACACACTATGGGGAATGGGATGGGGTCAAAAAAGAATCTGAAGATAAACACTATGGGGAATGAGATAGGGTCAATAGAGAACCTGAAGATAAACACTATAGGGAATGAGATGGGGTCGATAAAAAAAAACCCTGAAGATAAACACTATGGGGAACAGGTAGGGGTCAATAAAGAACCTGAAGATAAACACTATGGGGAATGGGATGGGGTCAATAAAGAATCTGAAGATAAACACTATGGGGAATAGCCAGGGGTCTATTAAAAAAAAAGACCCTGAAGATAAACACTATGGGGAATAGGATAGGGTCAATAAAGAATCTGAAGATAAACACTATGGGGAATGGGTAAGGGTCAATAACAAAAAAACCCTGAAGATAAACACTATTGGGAACAGGTAGGAGTCAATAAAGAACCTGAAGATAAACACTATGGGGAGTGGGAAGGGGTCAGTAAAGAACCTGGAGAGACGTAAACACCATGGCTAACGGGCAGAGGTCTGTAAGGAATCTGAAGACGCGAAAACACTTTGGTGAACAAACAGGGGTCAAGAAGAAGAAACCTGACGATAGACAAGTACAGTGGAGAGTGGACATGGGTCAGTGTAGTATCTGAAGATGCAGGAATGTCATAAGAGAGTACGTAGAGATCAATACGGAACCTGAAGGTGAACAAAGACCCGCAGGGAATAGACAGATGATGCCGACGAACACACTGAAACACCAGTGGGAATAAGCTGGAGCCAAGAAGTAATCTGGAGAGACGGACAGACCTCAGGGAATAGGCAGGGCATCAAGAACAAACCTGAACTGATAGAAACACCACGAGGAACAGGTACGAGTCGGTGAGGAACTTGAAGATTCAGGAACAGCGTAGGTGAACATAGAATAAAGTCAACAAGGAAGCTAAAGTTACCGAGAGACAAATAGTGAGCAGGTGGTAGTTAAGAAGGAACTGAAGATACAAAAAAGACCAGAGGGGGAGGGGTGGGGTGGGGAGGTCAATAAGGAACTTGAAGATACAGAGAGCGACAATAATGAATAGGTAAAGGTCAATACGGAACCTGAAGATAGTGAGAAACAATGGGGAAAAAGTCCGGGTTGACTAAGAAACCTGAAGATACAGAAACACCATTGGCAAACGATGTGAGCGAAGAAGAAGAACTAGGTCATAGTAAGATGGACTGGAGGCACACCGTAGAGGGATGAGGGGAAACCTGTTTTTTTTCTGGCATGGAGACAGCAAAATAATTCAGCGACACGATAACACCTTCTCTCTCTCTCTCTCTCTCTCTCTCTCTCTCTCTCTCTCTCTCTCTCTCTCTCATATGATCTTGCATTATTTTTTTATACAAAGGATTTAAAATGAGAGATGCTCTGACTACATGAATATGTTCTATATCATTGTTAGCTTTCATTTTGAATTTGCTGCATAACTTCATTTAGTTGTATATTCACATCCCCCTTCATGATGGGCTGAGGTCTAAAATGAATAAAATAATATCTTGAGTCTTGAGTCTCTCTCTCTCTCTCTCTCTCTCTCTCTCTCTCTCTCTCTCTCTCTCTCTCTCTCTCTCCCCCACCCCCACCCCCATCTCTCTCAGGGTCAGATGATTCAAAAAACATCTTCTTGCTTACCCGGAATAAAGACTATCAATCAATTAATTGATCTCTCTCTCTCTCTCTCTCTCTCTCTCTCTCTCTCTCTCTCTCTCTCTCTCTCTCTCTCTCTCTGCGTGCATGTATGTGTGAGCGTGTGCATGTGTGTGTGCATGTGTGTGTGTGTGTGTGTGTG
>JADBJO010002859.1:92500-117500 GCA_016801955.1 Conus betulinus
AACTGACTTGAACATGTTGCAGTTACATGTAGTCTAGTCATCTTTAAACAAAACTGACTTGAACGTGTCGCAGTTACATGTAGTCATCTATGAACAAAACTGACTTGAACATAATGCATTTACATGTATTCTAGTCATCTATAAACAAAACTGACTTGCATTCACGTCTATTCTATTCTACCCATCGATGAACAAAAATGACGTGAACGTGTTGCGATGGCATGCGTTTTAGTCATCAGTGAACAAAAATAACCAAAATATATTGCATTTGCCTGTATTCTAGTCATCTATGAACAAACATGACTTGAATATGTTACCGTTAACAGTGTTCTAGACATCTATGAACAAAAAATGAGTTCAATATACTGCACTTAAATGTGTTCCAGTCATCTATGAGCAAACATGACTTGAATATGTTACAGTTAAGTGTGTTCTAGACATCTATGAACAAAAAATGACTTCAATATATTGCACTTACATGTATTCTAGTCATCTATGAATAAACATGACTTGAATATATTACAGTTAAGTGTGTTCGAGACATCTATGAAAAAAACATATTGCGGTGACATGTATTCTAGACATTTATGAACAAAAATGACTTGGCTCTATTGTATTTACGTGTGTTCTAGCCATCTAAAAAAAAAAAAGACACTTGAACATCATGCACGTACAGGTGGTTTAGACATCTATGAGAAAAGATCTTGAACATTGTGCATCTGCGTGTGTTCTGGACATCTATCAATATTTTTCTGTATGAAAACTGAGCAGATAATAACATTTTGTCCTTCTGTGTATTCTTCTTTGTCGTCATCCACCCTCCCATTCTTCCCCCTCCTTCTCTCCCCTCCCTCTACAAATCAGTGCGAGATAACCCATGCATGAGGCTGAGAAAAAGTGAATTATTTGGACAGCTGATCACCTTATCAGCAATCTTTCTTTTTCAGTTTTGTTTTCTTGATTTTTAAAGAAACATTTCGTACTTTTTTTCTTATTTCTTTTCACGCGCACACACACACACACACACACACACACACACACACACACACACACACACACACACACACACACACACACACACACACACACACACACACACACACACACACACACACACACACACACACACACACACACACACACACACACACACACACACACACACACACACACACACACACACACACAAAACACAACACACACACACATACACACACACACGCGCGCGCACAGAGAGAGAGAGAGAGAGAGAGAGAGAGAGAGAGAGAGAGAGAGAGAGAGAGAGAGAGAGAGAGAGAGAGAGAGAGAGACGCAGTAAAAGATAGAGACCAAACGAAAGAAAGAGGGATATCGAATGCATTAAAAAGTGACGTTGACTTTTTCACTAATGGTATTCAAAGGTGACGCTGACTTTTCTCACTGATGATATTCAAAAGTGACGCTGACTTTCTCACTGATTATATTCAAAAGTGACGCTGACTTTCTCACTGATGGTATTCAAAAGTGACGTTGACTTACTGCTGACGTCGGAAGGTGATTTCTCAGCAGTTGGATGCTGAAGCCCAGCAGGACCAGGATGGGCAGAACAAACATCACGGCCTCCAACGTGTAGTACATAGGCCAATACACCGTTTCTACATCCCAGTCCTTCACCACGTTGACGATCACCAGTGAAGTCAGCAGGCCACACCAGGCCCCCATCCCCACACACGTCATCAGGGCATGACGGTTTTTCACCCGCTGCATGAGGTGGGGTCGGGCCACGGCAAGCCAGCGGAAGACCCCGATGGTCAGGGTGATGTGCACTGACAAACCCTGCAGGAAATATGCTACGGGGTACATAAAGACCGGCGTATCCTGAGTGAATAGGTCCGCGGAGAACAACGCACTGTTGATAGCTAACTGCAAGAGGTACAGGATGTCCGTAATGCCCAGGCACTGGAAAAGCTTCACCACGGGGTTGTTTTTTTTGTTGTTGGCCTTCCAGACCCAGACTGACACTGTGTTCGCTGCCAGACCTAAAATGCACCCGGGGATAACGCCGGCGGTTAAAAACGATTTGAAGAGCTGTTCTCCCCTGGTGAAATCACGAATTCCATCAGCATAGTCGGTATTCTGCACATTGTCATCGTCATTCTGCGCATTGTTCCCAGCAAAGCTCACAATGGTAGTAACAACGTTTTCTTGTCCTGCTGTTTCCATGATGGAAACACTTGTTCTTCCGATTTGCTTTCGTCTTTGGTGTATTATCCCAAGGATAAGACCGGTTTTGCAGTCGCTCACGTCACAAGCTTTAAACGTGAGAGAAAATTTTCACTTACAAAGCCAGCGCTTGGTCGAAGTCATGAATTCCTGTCGTGGGCAGTTTCTGTTTGCTGCCCCTGAAAGCGCCACCACAGATACAGGCAATGCTGACCACGCCTTCTCTGTTCAGAGCCTGTGTCCATCCATGTTTTGTTTCCTTGTTCTTATATCTCTTTCTGTAGTCTACTTAGTTCAGTTTTTTTTCCTCCATGATACAGAAATGAACATGCATGCACAAACGTCTAGATGTAGCGCGTGCTCACGCAGATATACACGTCCACAAACCGATTTTTCTCATTCTAGATGCTGATTGAGTGAACAGTCGTGACTGTTAATACTCAGCGAACATGAAACAAAAAGCACGTCGGTATACGAACAACAGCATGGACGACGATTCGACCTACGGAAACAGACTGTTATGCCCTGCTTGAGGATTCTTTCGACGAAATCGTATTACATATTGGCACACACACACACACACACACACACACACACACACACACACACACACACACACGACCGTCAGCGTTAATTTGACAGCTTAACGATGACATAACTCCCCTACAACGGTCATTGCTGGAGCTAAGATGACAGTGTGTTAAACACGGGACAATGGGAGACTGGTTTGTCAGTACGACCCTTTGTCAAGCAGCACCACGAAATACATCCGATTTCCCTGCTGGGTCATTTCGCCCTCTATGTCTCGTTTCAAGTCTTACTGTACTTTTTCAAAGTATCGCACATCCCCCCCCCCCCCCCCCCACCCTCGGTCCCCTACACCCAACTCCCCTCATCCACCACCATCACCACCCCCAACGCACCTCCCGCCCACCCTTCCTCCTCATTATCAATATCACAACCGTTTTCACATGAGACTAACTGAGCAGAAATTCAATCTACTGAAGCATATACTCTCTCAAAAACATTTTTTGACACACACACACTCTCTCTCTCTCTCTCTCTCTCTCTCTCTCTCTCTCTCTCTCTCTCTCTCTCTCTCTCTCTCTCTCTCTCTCTCAGTCAAGGTGTCGGCAGTGTTCATAATTTTGTATGTTGCTTCCGACAAAGGCCTATTGACTGTCGGTGGCAAACCTGGTCCGATCATATCCAAACTAGTGATAGATTCACCTTGTATAGAACTTTTTTTGCAGTGATCACAGTTTAAAACCTTACTTACATTTTGATATTGATAAGCATCTGAAATATACAAACCTAGATTTAGGCTGGGGATTTCTGAGCTGGCAGTACATCGATATCGATATAAAATGTTTATGTCTAATGACTTCAGTTGTCCATTATGCACTGAGGGCCAAGAAAGTGAGGTGCATTTTGTTCTCTGTTGCCCAGTACTCAGACATATACGTGAAGTGTTAATTAAGCCCAAATATTATAGACATCCTTCACTGTTTAAATCATGTCTGTTGATGTCATCGACTGTATCCGAAGATGTACGTAACCCGTAACCTTTCTTTGTTTCTGTATAAAGGGCTTAAACTAAGAGGTGTTATGACGGACTGAAGTGTACATGATTACAATTAACATCATCATTAGTTTTAATCTGAATCTGTTGTATATCCCTATCTAGTTAAATATTCACATTCCCTTCATGATGGGCTGAGGCCTAATATGAATAAATCATCTTGAGTCTTGAGTCTCTCTCTCTCTCTCTCTCCTGACGATGTTTGTGTTTCTTTACAACTAAAATCATGCTAACTGACAAATTCTCTTCAGCGGTAATCGTTATTTTCTTTTTCTTTTTAAATGGCACATTGGACAATGAAACAGTCACTAGCAAACATGGCGACATCAACGCTTCAAAACACAGAACTGATGTTCAAACCATTTTTAGTCAAGTTATGTATAGTTTGATCTGTGATAAGATTTTTGTCTAATTGTGCTACCGAGTCGATTTGTGTGATTTCTTTTCTTCCTTTTTAGAAAGATCGTCAACATTCTCGCAATGCGAACTGTCACAATAGAGAGTGTCAGAATTGTTCTCTCACCACACAGGTGTCTAGCTCTACATACATGCTTTTCATGTGTAAAACCCAAACTTTCAATGACCTGTTCCTTTAAACGGTGCTAGAGTCGAACAAACTCGTGATTGTAACTCCTCCTTATTTCTTTTTTTTTTTTTTTTTAACCTCCCGACTTTTGTGACTTTTTCTTGTGCATTTCTCACCTGCAAAGCAGCTGACATCGAGCTGATGACTTAAACGTCTCGACAAGTGCTGCATACAGTATACATTTAGGATCACTCCAATGCATACAGTTTTCGCGCCATGATCATCAGCCCTTCGTTGCAGGTAAAAATGAGCGTGTTACCTGTACCAAACGACTGACGCGGCTCACTGACTGAACAGCAAAACTTTAGGCAATGTATGTGTTGATGTAATCATAGATATTGCATGTATGTGTAATAATGTACACACACTGCATGTAGTCTTTGTCAGGCAGGCTATCAAGAAAAACAGAGCCTTGAGAGGCAGTCTTCTGCTGACATTGAGACCAAGGAACATAACTCCATCGCTGTTTCTATTCGGGACCAAAAGTTAGTTTCCCTTCCTTAAAGTGCCCATGCCGCCCTTCGCTTTTGTAAGACACACACTGGGTCACCTCACACATGGATGGTGAAACAACATGCCACATTCTTCTGACCAATGTGAAGAAGTTTACAGATTCCTGACGACTCATGATGCAGAGCTGGTTTTTTACACACACACACACACACGCACACACACACACTCATACAGAGAGAGAGAGAGAGAGAGAGAGAGAGAGAGAGAGAGACTTGCTGTAGGTATGACAGCATGTAAATTAGACACAGACACATGGAGAATGTTGTTGTTTTTTTCTTTTTTTTTTCTTTTGAGGAAAAAAGTATGTATGTAGGAGAAGAGTTAGGAACAGTGAGAGAGTGCTTAATGTTGGCGCGGGCAACAGACGTGTTCAAAACAAGCAAGGAGTACGGGTGCCAAAAAGCAAAACAACTAAACGACAGAAACAGCCACAAGAAAACCCACACAGAGAAGTCCTGACAAGACTTTGTCCACATAGTTGCATACCTTTATTCACCACTATCAGAGCTCTGTGCCTGCTGTTAGCTGCAAGAACATTGACGTGAGAAGGAGGAAAAGTGGGCAAAGGAGTTGGAGGAATCGGGCAGGGGGGGGGGGGGGGGGGGGGGGGGGGGGGGGGGAGGGTGGAGGGGAAGGTGGTTGCACTGGGTGAGGCACACAACCTTGAAAAAAACAAAAAAAAACATTGTTCACACACAAAACAGTATGACA
This sequence comes from Conus betulinus, assembly GCA_016801955.1. Lineage (NCBI taxonomy): Eukaryota > Metazoa > Mollusca > Gastropoda > Neogastropoda > Conidae > Conus > Conus betulinus. The sequence continues at coordinate 98,095 of JADBJO010002859.1, forward strand.
CCCTGCAAGACTTTGACAGATACAATAATACATTGTAAGACATTTACAAGCACAATTCAGTTTAGAAATGCTCTTTATTTTCCCAGTATGAAGCTAACACAAAGCAACAGAGAAAATGGGACACAGAAACAGAGAGATGAATTTCATGTGTGTAACAGCATCAAAATAAATTTCAGTAAGGATACACATAAAATGAAAATTTTTATTAAATGAATATAAAAGATGACATAACACCTAAAAAAAAAACAAACAAAAAGCAATGTCAAAGAAAGAAAGGAAACAATCCTATCTTTCAAATGAAACTGAGCAAAACAAAATAGTCTCTTCCACAATTACAAGAAACAGCACATTTACAAGTCATGAAACCCCCTCTTTACAATCAAAATATTCAATCAAGTTGAACCTTTCTGAATTTTCAAACTGCATGTGTTGAAAAAAAAAAAGGGACAGGTATCTCAAGCATGTGAAGAAAAATAGAAATAATTCAACAGTAAAACTGCCCATTGTGAAGTACGCATTATTTCAGCATCTTCTTCATGGAAAATGTGTGTTATTACCGCTGATTCTGGAAGCAGTCTTTCTGAAATATCACTCAAGCATTCCTCTGCTCCTTTAATCCCTCTCCCAGTGCATTCAAGAGTGCATAACATCTCCATGATTTTGAATCTTAACATAGGGCTCGCAAAAAAAAAAAAACCACTTTTACAAAGCCTACTACACCATTAGTAATTTATTTCTGCCACATGAACATCCTTTCATGATCAGTCTCTCCCACCACCCCTGCCCCCTCCTCCTCCGCCACCCTCCACCCCACCTCCTCCCCACTCTAGTCTGATGTCATTTCTCCAGAGCCAGTCGGATGCTGGTAGGTTGGTTTTTTTTTTTTTCCCCTGTTCCTCCTTCTTTTGCAACTTATTACTTTTTTTCTCAGCAACTCCCAAAGTTTCACAATCCCACCTTTCATAAAATTACTGATCTTTCAGTTTGTTCATTTGTTGGTTATTTTTCATCCTGATCCTCTCAGTGTTATCACAGACATGTTCTTCCCCCCCCACACACCACTTCTTTTTACTTTATACGGGAGAATACCAGGGTCATTGACAAAAAATTCTGTCTGTTCCCAGTCCATCCCTCCCTCTCCCCCCTTCCCATGGACCCGAGGTAAACCCACACCAGTCACTGAAGCCACTGGACTATGACCCCCGCCCAGGTGTGCCTCATCAGAACTGCTGGATGTTGATGCTCTTCCTCATGCCCATGCACTCCACCTCGTCGATGAACAGCGTGTTGGACTTGACCTGGATGTCATCCTCCAGGTCCAGCTGGTTCCGGGTCAGCCCCTTCAGCGAGTCCTGGGTGTCTGCCAGGCGGCTCTGCAGCTGGGCCAGTGAACTCTCCAGCTCCCCGACCTCCTCGATGAGGCGGTACTGCACGGCGTCGCGGCACAGCTCCACATTGGGCCGGTGGGTGCGCGTGTCCAGGCGCGTGTGGGCCAGTTTCATGGGGGCTTCCTTGTCGGCTATGGCCTTCTGCAGGCGGCTGATGTTCTCCTCAATCTCCTTGATCTGACCGATCACCTGCAGGCAGATTCATGAGGATGAAATTATGCCAGCAACAGATGAACAGACAGATGGACAGAGGCACAGACTAGACAGGTGGACAGACAGAGTCAGAGGCACCCCCCGTGACTATCCCTGTCCCCATTCCTGTTCCTGCTTCACCACACACACACACACACACACACACACACACACACACACACACACACACACACACTCACACACAGAGCAACAATACAAATATTTTTTGTGAGTATTAAAGACACTCAAACAAATACACCAAAAAGGGATGATTCCTTCCGGGTACTTTAAACAAGGAAAATCATACAAAAGAAATTTAGCAATCCTATCCTCACCATTACTTTACAGAAATGCACACACAAACACATTCACAACACACACACACACACACACACACACACACACACACACACACACTTCTTATATATTTATGAAATGCATGAAAAGATTAATTTCTACAGCAATTCTGAGATGTCTATTTTCAAAAGCATTTCTGTGATATCTGACAAACAGAAAAAACCCTACAAAATAAAAAAAAAGTCTGGGCATGTGTATGTTAGAAAAAAGAGAAGAAGACAGAGAGAAAAACAAGGGAGGCAAATGCTTATATGCAAACTTTTGTCTTGACACGATACTGCAATAGTTTCTCTTTAGCATAGCTTGATTTAATTGTGTCCCAAAGAGAAAACACGTAAGTAAAATGAGTAAATGGATTAATAATAAACCTATCACAACTGTTCAGATCTTACATCATATTTCACATCGATTACAGTTTAGAGAAGCACATTCACAGACACAGATACAGACAGACACAGACACAGACACAGACAGACACACAGACACAGACAGACACACAGACACACACACACACACACACACACACACACACACACACACACACACACAGAGGTACAGACCACAGTTAGCATGCACCCAGGGCCTGACAAGCTTGTTTGGCCAATGCATCAATCAGGCATCCGCTACGTCTCTCCTGTGAACTCCCCTTGCCAAAGCTTTTCTTTTTTTCTAATCATTCACATTATTATTCATTTATCGACCCTTGACCCACGGCCCTCTACGTCCTCATGACTCAGCATGTACAGACTAGTCCCCAAACACTAGTCCTCTGTGATAAAGTGACACAGACACTTTGGCCTCATGACTTAGCGTGTATGGACTAGTCCCCACACACTAGTCCTCTGCGATGGTCCTAACACAGACACTTTGGCCTCATGACTCAGCATATACAGACTAGTCCCCACACACTAGTCCTCTGTGATGGTCCTGACACAGACACTTTGGCCTCATGACTCAGCATAGATATACAGACTAGTCCCCACACGCTAGTCCTCTGTGATGGTCCTGACACAGACACTTTGGCCTCATGACTCAGCATATACAGACTAGTCCCCCCACACTAGTCCTCTGTGATGGTCCTGACACAGACACTTTGGCCTCATGACTCAGCATAGATATACAGACTAGTCCCCCACACGCTAGTCCTCTGTGATGGTCCTGACACAGACACTTTGGCCTCATGACTCAGCATATACAGACTAGTCCCCCCACACTAGTCCTCTGTGATGGTCCTGACACAGACACTTTGGCCTCATGACTCAGCATAGATATACAGACTAGTCCCCACACGCTAGTCCTCTGTGATGAACCCGACTCAGAAACGTTGAAGAGTATTCCTGACCTTGTTGAGGTGGTCCTCCAGCTTGCCCTTGGTGTCCTTGCACTCGGCGATGCGCTTGCTGAAAGCCAGGTTGTGGCGTCCACCTGCTTGCGCTGGTCGTTGCTCGTCTGCTGCAGGATGCCGTCAATGTTGGAGCGCAGGTTGACCGAGTTCTGGCGCTCCCGCTCGGCGTTCTCAATGTTCTCGTGGGAGGAGAAGTCCTGCCATTCGTCTGGGGATGTGGAGCTGAAAGGGAGACCGCTTTTGTGACTGTCGGGGTTTAAATGCTGGTTTGTTTGCTCGATTATGATGTACTGCACTATACTGTATTGTTATGTATCGCATAGTGTTGGATAGCCTAGCGATGCATGGCATATTTCGTTGCATTGTACTGTGTTGTATTATATTGCTTTGTATTGTTTAGTAGTTTCTTGTGCAGTACTATATTGTATTGTACTCTATTGTATTGTACTGTACTGCGCTGTGTTGCATTGCATTGTATTGTGCTGTATTATTTTGTATTGTATTATAGTTTATTGTGCAGTACTGTAGTGTATTGTACTCTATTGTATTATACTGTCTTGTACTGCAATGTACTCTACGTACCATTACATCACACTATTGTGTAAAGTACAATACTTTATTGTATTGTACTGCACCGCATTGCACTGTACTGTGTTGTATTTTACATTTTTTTGTATTGTACTGCATTGCACTGTATACCATATTGCACTGTACTGGATTGCAGTGTTCTGTGTTGTACTTTATTGAACTGTATATTGTGTTGTACTGCATTGTACTGTACTATATTTCACTTTACTGGATTGTAGTGTACTGTGTTGTACTTTATTGAACTGTATATTGTGTTGTACTGCATTGTACTGTACTATATTTCACTTTACTGGATTGTAGTGTACTGTGTTGTACTTTATTGAACTGTATATTGTGTTGTACGGCATTGTACTGTACTATATTTCACCTTACTGGACTGTAGTGTACTGTGTTGTACTTTATTCAGCTGTATTGTGTTGTATGCACTGTATTGTACTGTGCCATATTGTATCAGTCTGTATATGTGTGCAGTGCTGTTTCGTACTGTACTGTTGCATCATATTGTACGGTATTGCATCATATTGTACTGTACTATATTACATCACACATACTGTACTCTATGGTATCATGTTGTATTGTGCTTTATTTTATTATACCGTTTTGTTGTGTAATCTATTACATTGTACTGTACTGTATCACATGGCAGTGTATTGAATTGAGTTTGTGCTGTACTGTACTGTATTTCAATGTAATGTCTTGCATTGTATCAAATTGTACTGCACTGAACTGAGTTGCACCCTATTGTTTTGCATTGTATTGTATTGCATTGTCCTGTACAGAATCATAATATAACATATAGAACATAAGTATCTTCTATAGTTTTACACAGTATTGTGCTGTTTGGTATTTCACCCAACTGTATTGAATGATACTGAATACTCTATTGCACATAATTGTACTATATTGTATTGCATCGCACTGAGTACATTGCCCTGAATGTTGTACAGTACTGAGCTGCTTTAAACTGTATTGTATTGGATTATGCTGAACTGCACTACATTGAATTCTATTGTACGGCTTTATATTGTACTGCACATATTTCTCAATAACAGAAAGCCCCAAAGGATATTGGCTGAACACGCCGGGAACACTCATGTGGCATTCATAGGTACAAACAACTCAAAAAACAAACTAAACCGAACTAGCATGTCACAAATCATTCTAGGTGTAACTCAGTGTGATTTGTCTGTATACCTTCATCATAAAATCAGAGTTTAGGCCCAGTATGGCTTTATTATTGCTTCTCTACTGTGGAACATAGTTTGTATGTGTAAAAAGAGAAAAAGCTGATATGATTTTCCTAAAACTGCAAGTTAGAAACTTGTGCTGCTGTTTGGAATTTGCCAGAACGTGATGCCTCTCACAGAATCAACCTGCAGGCATTCTGGCGTCTGATTAGTTCGCCAAATCCAGGTCACCGAGTCATTGATTAGTTTATTAATTTGGCTTTCCATCAATCTGAGCAATGTTTTTTGACAAAAGAGGCTACCATTCTGATTATTATTCGTTTGCTTTTCAAGAACTGGCGGTGCTATGCACGAAAGCTGGCAGCTGGCTGGAAGGCTACACAGCTCCAAGACACCGAAGTAGTTGGCACTATATAAATCACACACACACACAGTGAAACAATAACCAGCAATCATGGCAAGAGCCTGACATACACTGAACTTGCAGCCCTTACTTGGCTTCAATCTTGGTGCAGCCATCCTTCATTTTCAGACCGGCGGAGTTGTTGCGGAGGTTCTCGCAGTACTCATCGATGTCCTGGGCTTGGAACTTGTCCTTCAGGTCCTTCTCCAGAAGGTACTTGGCCTTGCGGTTCAGCCTGACTCACAAGAAATGGTGACAATGAAAAACAGAGTAAAAGAAGTGAAGAATTATTGTTTGATGTTGTTAGTATTTGAGAAGGTATAACAACTCAAATTTATGTCGATTTTACTTCTTACCAAAATCATGAGCACAATCACTCACAAAAGCAAGAGGAAAAGAAAAAACATCCCCACCCCCCCCCCCCCCCCCCCCCCCACACCAACTTAATAATGAATGTTCACATTCATTAATTACCCATACGCATTTCCCTCCACTTTCCCATTGCACTCTCTCTCTCTCTTCATGCAAACACATTCATGCGTACACACACACACACACACACACACACACACACACACACACACACACACACACACACACACACACACACACACAACACACACACACACATGTGCCACACACACACACACACACACAACACACACACACACACACACCACTCTACCTGAGCTGCTCAGTGGCTTCCTCCAGAGTTCTCTGCAGTAAGGCCTGCACTCCCTCCAGGGTCTCCACTTCCTTGAGCAGCTCTTTCTGTACGTCATCGTGCACCAAGTCGATCTTCAATCGCCGCTCTCTGGCAGACACAGTGGAACCCAGGTTGAAAGACCATGTCATTGTACAGTGGAACCCTCTCCCCCCTCTCCCTGCTGACAGATGCCTGTCAAATAAAGACACTCTTCTCCTGCCTCATTCAAACCTATGTGCGAACACTGTTCAGGTGCATTGTGAAAAGCAGAGCGAACACAAGAGACAGAGAGACAGACAGAAAGAGACTGACAGAGAGTGAGGGCGGCAGACATGTCTACACAGCCATAGCAACAGTGGTACCTGTTTGCCAGACACTGCGTGCAATATGCAGAGGTTCATCTGTAGCCTGCAAAGCTTTCTCTACTCGAGTTTTGAAGGCCAACAGGGTTGTCAATCTCCGTTGTTAGTCCAGCGAGTTTATCGTCCAATTCCTTCTTCCAGTAGCGTATGTCATCCAGTCGCTGCTCTGTAAACATCAATCAGTTGAATTTTGTTTGAATATGGGTTGTGATATAAAAAGAAAGTTTCAAAGTATGATGACCACAGGCAGAGGTTGAAATATGAAAATAAATGTTTCAAAACTGGACAGCCAAAGAAACACAACAACAAAATTGAGCAAGAAGCTTTGTCCTTGAGGCTGAAACTGTTACTTAAATGCCTGTTACATTTATTTGATTGCACAGTGATATATATTTTCATAAACAAAGTAATCAAGAAAAAAGGAAAATATTTCTTACACTATTCAAACACTAATAGTAATTTTTTTTCCAAAAAAGAAATGGTTTTGAAAAATACATTTTGGATCTTTTCCTAAATTCAGGTTCAAGTTTCAATTCAAATCACTAGAATAAAGATATCAAATATTAAGTTACAGAAACATCACTCTTTGGCTGGTCAGCAAGTCACAATCTGTCTGTCTGTTTGTCTGTCTGTCTATCTCTATCTATATCTATATCTATCTATCTATCTATATCTATCTATGTATCTATCTATCTATCTATATATCTATATATTTATATATGTATGTATGTATGTATGTATGTATATATATATATATATATATATATATATATATATATATCTTTATTCATACATCTATATTCACAGTTGAGAGTTTACTTAAAATGTTTATTTTCCAGACAGCTTTTTGAGCAAAAGGGTAACAATTCATGTAATGCAATGCACCATAATGCAATCAACACAATACATTAAACTTAATGCAGCACAGCACAATATCGCCACACTACACAGCAACATGATACAACATAGTGGAACAGAAAAAATGCAGTGTGTGTATAACAAAATGTAAAAAGCACCAGTCTCTACAGTATAATGCAATGCAATATGTTTTTAAACCAATATAAAATTCTGAATATACATTTGCTATTGAATCAGAATCAAATCTTAAAAATTCGGTGAAAATACTATAGGGTGTAGGGAAAAGGGATGGGTATGCGTGAGCACCATGGGAAGAGAGGTGGGGTTGGAATGGAGGATGCTTGAATATAAACATTACACCCTCTAATGGCAGCACTTAGGATAAAGAGAACTATCTTTTGCAGATGGTACTACCTTTTGTTGATGGCATTATCAGCCACAAACTTGACTGGCCTTTCATGAAATTGTTGAGACTCATCAGCAGCTTGGACATTGACAATGATGTGTCAAAAGTAAGATTAACAATCCTATTGGTCGCAGACCACACAAATGACTGGGGATACATAGAGCTACCTTTTGTAGATGGTATCATTAGCCACAGAGTTGACTGGACTTTCATGAACTGGTTGAGACTCATCAGCAACCTGGACATTGACAGTGATGTGTCAAGGGTAAGATTAACGATCCCTGTTGGTCGCAGGCCATGAATGACAAGTGGTTTCTAGAATGAAGTTCATATGAAGTTGGGTTAGACAGCACCCCCTCTAACTGTGTTGTATTCTCACCACCAGGAAGGAAATCACCACCAACTGTCTTCCCATGGCAGCTAATGATGGGAAGTAGACGAGAAGTGAAGATGTGCTCAAAGAAATAAGAGATGGAAAAAAAGGCAAACCAAATATAAAAAAAGGAAATCTTCAGCTGTAAGCTTGAAGATCCAAAAGTACGCAGCAAGACAGGTTGAAATTTTGTCAAATGAAGAGAAATGGTTCTCCACCACGCTGTAACTTATGTGCTGTTTTGTCCAATCAGCAATGACAGAAGCTGCCATCGTGTAAAAGTAAGATTTATTTGGATCTTCGAAAATGCACCCACCATTAATTGATCAAATAATCATATGGAATAAGTAACTAATGGAAGAAAACATGCCTAGGTAAGTAATTCTTCTGTCATTATGAACATCATTTGACAAAGCCACAGTGGACTATACAATGAAATAGTTATATTCATCGGACAGAACTTACGCAGCTTCTTGTGTACATCTGCCTGAGATTTATCAGAACGTTTACGAGTTTCATCATCAAGGCGTTTGGATTCCTCGACCAAACGCTCAGCTCCTTGTCTCTCTACTTCAGCATTGGCATACTTGGTCAGGTTGGATCGGGTCCATTCTTCGTGGGTGAATCTGGGTGGAGGCTGAACAACTTTGGCCATGGCTGCGAGCTGAAATCACAGCATGAAGTATCAAGTGCATGATTACAGTGCAACATGTGCTGTAACAATTCCATATCATACAATATGAGGTACATAGTGCTGCTCTTAACTGTTCATCAAAGTGGTAGACAGCTTGGAGGTAAGTTGTAGATCGAAATCAAAGGACGAACAACAAAGTGGTAGATCTGCATACTCATTTACAAACTCAGTATGGGACACATACTGTCTGTGGGCCTGAATGTCGAAGAGCCTAGAAGGTTCTCAAGGCTATATGTACTTTATTAGTAACAATAGATATTAGATATAAATTACAACATTACAAACAATAGTAAATAATACAAAACATCTGGTTAGTAATTCTGAAAACAGCAGGTTTGTTGTATACATGAATAAACAATAGAACTTGACTATCTATGCATGTTAACATTGTGTGATATGTAGTGTTATTTACATTTCTATCCGTGTTTTGCATTGCATAATGATATTACATGTTCAGCTATAAAAATCACCATAATATGTGAATGGCAATATTCATTACATATCATTACTCTCTACCTGTAAAGAGCATTGCATGCTCTCAGTTACTTTTCAACAGAAATCATTCATAATGCTGTATCTGAAAGGAACACTATGCATCTCCAACATCATGCCTGACAAAACTCATGTGCATCAATACATAACTTTTGCTTTCAGTTAACTTGCACATCACAATGCTGTTGCTGTGCTTCTAACACAATGTTACAATACAATGGGAAAATACGATTATGGATAAGGTTTAAGTTTTGAAATAGAATTGGTTTCAAACTTAAATGAATATGTTGGTGGGTGATACAATCACATCTTCCTTTTTTTCACTGAGGGGAATGGTGAGGGGAGAGGAGATTCAGGATTCAGGAAGAGTCAAAGAGTCAGTCCCCCCCCCCCCCCCCCCCCCCCCCCCCCCCCCCAAGTTTTCACAATCACAATGTCATAAAGACCTCAATCTTCAAATTTTCTGTGCCATATACTCTACCTCTATGGATTCATACTATAATGAAAAAGAAATTAATTACTTATGGTCAATACAACATTTTCTCTTGATCTTTAGCAAAAACAAAAACAAAACTGAAAGCAAATGCTGTCACATCATATAAACATGTGTGTTTGGACATATATCTATGATCCCGGAAGACACTGATGTTTTCTGCTACATATATTAGTGCAGCATTTACTTCTAAGTTCTTTTTTTTTTTTTTTTTTTTTTTTTTTTAAATTTAACTTTCTCAAAATGACTGCATCAGAAGTATGTATGGGTATTGGAATTTCTGCATTATTATACAATTTTTGTGCATAAATTATCCAGAACTGAGATCTTTACCCACCTCTTTCTTATCTGCATCCTTACAATTAATGAAACATGCTTCAGCATGCTGTTCATAACATAATTGCTACAGTTCTGTAGCATGCTGCATTTATGCTCTTTTACTTTTTTTCTACTCCCTCCTCCATGTACACCTGTAATGGACTGGGTCAAAATGTTGGTCATTTACTGAAATGCTGGAGAAAAAGTAAGACACTTTGTGAGCTGTAAGAGCTTCATCATCATCTGCCCTGCTTAAAAAAAGAAAGCAGAGGAATACAATATATAACATTATATTTCATGGACATCCGAATGTATTATTACCTCAGTTCTTGGCAGTAAGTATTCTAGATTTGTCTGCCTTTATCTCTGAATTCTGACAACTGTTCCTGTGAACACATGCCTCACAATTAACATTACCATTTCCTTTTTGTTTCAATAACCTCTCTCTCTCTCTCTCTCTCTCTCTCTCTCTCTCTCTCTCTCTGAAATAGTGTATGCATGACAAGGACAGATTGTAAGACTAGGCTTTGGCCTAACATCTTCACCCTTGCATATTAAAGATCAATTAATGAATCTCTCTCTCTCTCTCTCTCTCTCTCTCTCTCTCTCTATATATATATATATATATATATATATATATATATATATATATATATATATATATATTATACCTGACTGTCTATTATACAGAATGAGACATTTTTCGTCTCATACTGGCCACACGTACAATTAAATTTAACTATACTTTTTTTCTGATGTCACAAACATCAGACATAAAAAAAAAAAAAACGAACATTGCCATCTGGAGAGAAGAAATATTCGTCGAAATTCATTCACCAGTTTTGTTTCGTATTGTGTATTGAATAAGCGTGACATCGGTCTCAGTTTCGACTGTGTATTTTGGCTTGTTTTTTTAGTAACGCCAGAGAGCCTGTTTGCCGAGTTTCTGTCTTCAAACAAAATTTGACAAATTGGGAAGAAATCAAAGATCTTCAGATGCTTTTCCAGCACGAGTACTTAAAATACTCAGACTAAAGTTCCCCTCATACTGGTTTTTCATGCAATGCATTGAAAGAAAAATAAAAAGCCATCCTTACCCCTGTAATCGGCGATTTATTCCACAATCTTTGTGCCGATATTTTGTCCGAAGGATGCAATGGTGGAGTTCCTGGCAACGTCGGTTGCTATCCCCAATATTTGCAACAATGCCTCTGACTGGACAGATGAAAGACGCAAAACTATTGGTCTAGACTATGTTTTTCCGGTTGACCTTTCACACAACAGGGCAAAGGTGTCAGCCACGTGTGGGATTGGAGAGTATACGCATTGAATCGATTCGTCGACGCTGTAGACGTAGTCCCTCTGCTCAGCCTACTTTGGTCTTGAATCTGCAAGGCGACGCACGCTTCTATGAGCCATGGACCGAAACACAGATTCGTTTATTTCGCCGTTCATTAAACGTAGTGGTGCTATGGCTGCATCAACGCCACAGTCGACGCATTCTGGATCAAAAACGTTGAAGGGAATTCTTGCAGGTAAGAAAACATTTCTTGCACCGTGAGTTCACCAGTGGAGCAGACGACAAATTGTTTACGTGTACGAGCCTCGAACTTTTTAAACATTCTTGCAAAGACATTGAATTAGCCTGATTTTGTACTTCCTGAATGCTTAAAGAAGGTGGATAGGCTATTGAGGACTTCATTTTAAAATTGTTTTAGCACGTGTAGGGATAGAGGAAATCTTGACAGAAGTTCGACTATCGTGAGTGAGGGTTACCGATGCCATCCTGCGTTGACGCGTGCGCGGTGTGAGAAATGTGTACTTTCGCTATCACGCTCGGTTGTCCTATTATTTATGTGTTTCAAATTTTATGGACTGTTTGATTTATATCTGTTTCAGCTTAGGTTTGAATAAGGTAGGTGTCCATGTGAAGCACAGAAAAACGTTCACTTTAGTTATTTTATCAGAGTTAACACCACTGAAGCAGTTAGATTACCGCGTCGTTTCCGGTTGGCGGTTAAGAGCAGTCGTCTGCTGTCGTACGATGATGATTCGATCGTTTGATGCGAACGCGCAGTCAAGTTCTCTCTCTCTCTCTCTCTCTCTCTCTCTCTCTCTCTCTCTCTCACGACTCCGCACTCTAGCCCTGCCCAATCACCCCACTTTATCTCTCAGATTCGCTGGCCGACTCCGTTCCACGATCCACTATGGTACTACACAGAATCTCTGTTTCGTTATAAATCTGTTTTCATCTCTCTCTCTCTTCTCTCTCTCTCTCTCTCTCTCTCTCTCTCTCTCTCTCTCTCTCTCTCTCTCTCTCTCTCTCTCTCTCAGTCTTCGGCTTTCTATGTAGGGCCCAGCCCTATACTCATTCACACGCTTTCATTCCCTTCATCGTTACTTCATTTTTTTCCATTCTGTCTACTTCGCTCTTGATTCATTGTCCTAAGCAAACTAGTGGTAGACACAATCGTGAGCATGAATAAGGTCATGCCAATGGCGATGAATAACAACAGAACATAGCACGAATGCAACACGCCCAGAGCCTTGCAGATGAAGATTGTTGAGATGTTGTAGGGTATTGTGGGTACTCGTACTCGTAGGACAAGGACATTGAAAAGAAGACGCCTCAGATTAGTTCAGTGTCCCATGTTCTAATCACTGATGAAGGGAAGGGCAGTGATGTTACTCTGAATATAATTGGGGGGGGGGGGGGGGGGGGGGGGCTGTTCTTATTTCCATGAGAATGTTTACTCCTGTCTTCAAACATAAGAGGCTATCCAATAGAAGAAAAGTTGTGAATCCAAGGGAAATGTCCATACCATTTTTATCATCTCAATAAAAGTCGCTGAAGTGTTCTTAATGAACACTGAGCTATGCCGCTAATGTTGAATGGGAAAAATACTAGACATTGCCTTGCGTGGCTTGAATCAGTCGATGGTATGTAGGACTGTTTCATTAAAACCCATTTCACTATCCCAGTTCCTCATGGGCTGCAGGATGCTGTGAGTCCTACAGGCCCACACACAGCACGTACAAAGTACAAGTCTCTTATCTGCTTTACACTAATCACAGGGCAAGCTGTCAGGAAAACTATGCACCATCTGTGCTGTGGTAGCTTCTGTTCGTGGAAAGACATTTGCAGAAGGCCATCGCTAAGAATTCAGTATTAAACATCACAACAAAAAGGATAAACAGGCATAAGTGAGTTGCTGTACGCATGAGTTTCCATAATGTGATATTTTCTACGTCAGCAGTGAGTCTGTTTCATCATCATTACACGTCTCAGCTGAAACTGGAAAAAAGGTGTTCATTGTGTGGTCAGGATTATATCGATACAAATGACTCCACTGCTGGACTCTCCACAGAGAGTGTCTGACCTCTAGTCCAGGCACTCATGAACACGTTGGCTGATGGAGTCTGATCTCTGGTTTGGCGTTAGTCACAGTTCACTTTTAGCACATTTACTCTTTTATTCTGTGTGTAAATAAAACACCTGAAAGAGTTCTGGGATTAGCAAATATCAAATGATGCTGCGAGGTTGTGGTTTTTGTCTTGTGCTTTTGCTTTTTTCCCCTCTTTCCTTTTTCACCGAACACCATGGCTCACTGAAGAAACGTTGCAATGATGCAAGTTTTAGATTAAATTTTTGCGAGCAGTCGTAGTGGCTAACTCAAAAAGTACAGATATGAAAGCCATTTACATGTTTGCAGACAACACGTTTGATCATGATGAAGTCAAGTTTTGTGAGCATTTTATCACACATTAATAATTAAACCTACAAGGACAGGAAGTACTGATGGAGCGATAAAGAATCTGTTCTCCACCTGTTGATTAAGGAATCCTGTTGTCTCTGGAAAATTCAAACACAAAGAAAATTTGATATGTTCTCAAATATATGCTGTCTATTTCTATCTCTATTTCTACATCTATGTGTCTGTCTATCTATATCTGTCTCTCTATCTATCTGTCCACCTGTCTATCTATCTATCTTTGTGCCCTTTTTTATCCGCCAATCCATGGTTATGCCAGTTTGACTCTTTGAGTAAAGCAGCCTGATCCTCAAACTGAAGCGCCAAAACATGCTACTATTTGCTAAGCTGGGAAGTTACATAGCCAGTTGCTTTGTGAGGGTTGACAGGATTAATCAAAGATGCATTTAAGCATATTCAGTGCAATATTTATTGTCATATCTAGTTTGTTGTGTCTGTATAATAATCTCTCTCTCTCTCTCTCTCTCTCTCTCCCCCCCCCCCCCCCCCCCCCTCCCTCTCCCCCCCTCTCTCGTTCAACAAAAATAAAGAAAAAAGGTTGAATTATTAAGTAACTTAGTATTTCAATGGTTCCGGTAACAATCTGTTTTGTTCCATTTGCTCACACAACCAAATTTACCTGTTTGTTGTTGTCATTTATGAATGCTCCCAGCCATCCCATGGCAGATCCCGAGTGTTCAGTGAAGGCGGTTATCTGCTATAGTAATCCTGCCAGTCCCATAGTTTTAATGGCGCTTCACTGAACTGAGTCGTGTTTGGCACTCTTTCTCCATGGCACTGGAGGTGAGGTAGGATTGCAGAGGGGTGGGGGGGGGGGGGGGGGGGGGGGGGGGGGGGGGGGGGGGGGCAAAGGCCTGTGAGCCAGTACTACACAAGCATTCAGCCATGTGGCAGATTTTGCCTCTATAGAAGAGGAATTAGTTATGTCCTGTTCTGAGCTACACAATGGTGACATGCTGGCATTGATCCAAGTGATGGATACTGACATCTCCATCCTCAGGTTCCTCCAGATGTGGCTCTGAAGTGACTGTACGAGACAGACTTCTTTTCTGCAGTACTCAGGGGGGTCTGCTGTGTGATTCAGCATGTACACTGCCTTGGAGAGTTTGTCTTCCTTTTCATTAGCCTCAGCCCCACAGTGGGAGAGGATCCACAGAGGTTGACGAGTTTGAAACTCTCCTGGCACAAGCACTCCGTTGCACTTGTTCTTTTCTCTCTGTTTTTACAGGAATCCCTCTGCAAATTCATAGGATTTCAGCAAAATGGAAAAATAAGAATCCATGAAAAAAAAAAAAAAAAAAGAAATCAGAGAAGAGTGCAAAGTACTGGTCATCTTTTTTGGGTAGGCATGCAGACAAGACAAACATCACAACATATCATGTACGCTTCCTCGTGAAAGCAGTCGCCATTTTTTTTTTTTAATCCTGTCGAAGCAATGTCCTGCTCTGACATCATGCATTTACAAAGCGTGCTAGAAAAGTGAGGAAGATTGACAAATGATGTACAAACAGATGGCTGTGGGTGTGTTTGGATGAAAGAAGAGGACAATGCACTGCTAAATGCTTAGGTTTGTGTCAGAGTGCACCATGTTGAAAGCAAGTTTCAACATCTTTTTCCCATGGGAGGGGAGGGAGGAAAGGGGAGGGAGGGCGTGTACTCCTGACTGAATTTTCAGCTGTGATTGCTTTTTTCTTAATGGGAGTTTTTGTTGTATATGTGTCGTCTTGTTGGATTGCCTTGTTTGATTTTAATCAACAGACCTAAACATACAAATTACTGAATATTTCCATTGATGTATGAAAAATATTTCAGTTTCATCAAGGAGGCATAATTACTGCATGCAAGTTGAACTCGTATGCTGGACAATATCTGCTCAACCAAGAGGTCAAATACAGATCCAAGGATAAAGTTGATTCTGAGAGGAGTCATATGCCGTATGTATGTATCATTCCAACTTTCCTTTGGAGTGCGTTTTCCCACTTAGTTCAATGCCCCTTTGCCATGCCAGACTGCTTTCTGAATTCTCTCAGCAACCTCTCCATTCTGCAACGTCTCAGTTACCACGCCTCATTGCTTTCCCTTTTTTTTTCCATTGACCCCTTCATTTCTATTGACCCCGGTCCCTGTCTGTTAAATTGCATGTATGTGTTCATTTCCCCGATCTGTAGGCGTTTCCTTTTCCACAGCCACTGCTTCCTGAACTTTCCGTTTTCTGCCAGTCTTTTGCTCGGACTGGATTGACCTTTCAACATCGTCTCCCCGAGTCCTCGAGCAGGACTGACAACCATGCTTTCCCACTTTGTACTCCTTGACGATGGATATCCGCGGCAGCCTCAGCTTTGCTGGGCGACAGCAGAGCGCAGGGTAGTGAAACCGGTGGGACACCAAACCATTTCCATGTGTAGGTGGTGATTTGGGCCTTCATTGATTCTACTGTACTAGTGCTCGTGTTGTATAACAGCAGTTCCTTTTCTAGGTGATCTTGCTTTGCT
This sequence comes from Conus betulinus, assembly GCA_016801955.1. Classification (NCBI taxonomy): domain Eukaryota; kingdom Metazoa; phylum Mollusca; class Gastropoda; order Neogastropoda; family Conidae; genus Conus; species Conus betulinus. The sequence goes on from JADBJO010002859.1 coordinate 114,522, forward strand.
GAGGACACTGTGTTTGTGCTTTCAGTTCTTCACAGAGCTTCCCTGGCCCTTTCTTCTCCGCTTCTGATGCAGTCTTCATCCCTTTCATCAGATTCCCTTTTCTCTTTCGGATGTTAATCGTCTCTCGCCGGCATCTGGATTTTGGAAGAGGAGTCCAGCTTTTTTTTTTTCTTTTCAGTCCATAGGCGACCATACAGGTCCCTCCAGTAGCGCATCCACCACATAAAGCCAAAGCGCGGGGTGTGTGGGGTGTAAACAGTCAAGCAGCCAACACAGCTTATAGATGCCTCGCCCCGCTTTTGGTTTGAAGTGGTTGTTGCATTACTGTATCGGCTAACTTCGACTAGAGTTAATTAAACGAATTGTAAAAACAGGTACTGGTCGAAAAAATTCGGAATGCCGATACAAGACTAACTAAATTGGTACACCGATTGTGAATCAAGGAATTAAGTTGAGAGAGAGAGAGAGAGAGAGAGAGAGAGAGAGAGAGAGAGAGAGAGAGAGCATGTGTTTCCAAGTAGTATGTTAAAACAGATCCGAGTTGATGATAATTGGTAAATGGGAAGGGGGGTGGGGACGGGTGGAGAAGACAGTGACAACTGTATTGCAGTCGTTTTAGTGAGGTGACGTTGAACGTGTATGGCGCACTTTATAACGTCATGTCCATGTAAAGCAAAGAAAAAGACAGTTGATGCTGTTTTTCTTTCAGTCATTAGTTACACTGAAGGTACTTCCTTCGTGCACTTGTCGCCTTAAAAGATGACATTTACGTTGTACAACTCGCGGGCAGTTGGGTTTTTGTTAGGTTTTTTTTTTTTTTTTTTTTTTTTTGTTTTCAGAAACACTTCTGCCTTTTATATCTTTAACAAATGTACGTTTCTACCCAAATAATGCCCAGAAAAAACGTAGAGGGAGTAGCACTAAAACAAAGAAGCGTGCAGGGCGCAGCGACACTGTGCCATCCGTGTCTATCCTCGGCTATCAGAAAACGGCGTCGTCTAATGGAAACTGCCGAATTATTTTGGATTTAGGTCGTCAGCCCGTCATCAGAGCATGCCGTCTTCATGGCCGAGCACGCACGCATACAGACGTCGCAGTGTTCTCGTCATTTTGCCAGCATGTGTATGGCCCGTTGACCGAGATTGCGCAGGATGACCGGTGAAAAGCCAGCACGTTACAGTATACCGGTGCACAGAGCACCGTATCTTGGGGAAAATGCAGGTGCGGATTTGCGTGTTGGTACCCACTTCGAAACTGGACATGACTGTATTCAATGTCGTGTCGACTGCCCACTCCAAACCCCACCGCACAGACCGACCGACTGGCAGCAGACAGACAGACAGACAGACAGACACACACACACACACACACACACACACACACACACACACACACACACACACACACACACACATATACACACGCACGCACGCACGCACGCGCGCGCGCACACACACACACACACACACACACACACACACACACACACACTATGCACACACATCTCCTCCCCCCCCCCCCCCCCCCCCCCCCCCCGTTCCCTCCCTTCCCTTCCCCGTCGTCAAAGTGCATGTCTGCGGTGAAGCCATACATACCAAGGTTGTGGCACTTCCTGGTGGAGGTCATTGTATTGGGTTTCCTGACGTTCCTGGCTAGCAAGTTCTTCTGTTTGTTTGTGTTAGCGCGTGTCCCCCGTCTCCCCCCCCCCCCCCCCCCCCCCCCCCCCCCCACCTCCACCCCTTCCCCTGTCGCCCCGTGTCACATGACTTGTTTGAGCCAGGGAAGGGTCGATTCTTGAACACTGGGTGCATTTCTCAACGTGTCTGTCTGTGAAACCTGTAATTAGATTCTCTCTCTCTCTCTCTCTCTCTCTCTCTCTCTCTCTCTCTCTCTCCTCTCTCTCTCTCTCTCTCTCTCTCTCTCTCTCTCTCTGTCTCTCTGTCTCTCTCTCTCTCTGTCTGTCTCCGTCTCTCTCGTCCGTCTCCGTCTCTCTCCTCTCTCTCTCTCTCTCTCTCTCTCTCTCTCTTGCGCGCGCTCGGTGTGTGTGTGTGTGTGTGTGTGTGTGTGTGTGTGTGTGTGTGTGTGTGTGTGTGTGTGTGTCTGTGTCTGTGTCTGTGTCTGTCTGTCTGTGTGTCTGTGTGCGTGCGCAGGAGCGCACATGTGTATGAATGTGCACCGTTACACGTTACTGCATGTTGGCACATTAACTTTTGTGAAGTTTATTTCTATTCTGTGTGTGAAATTATTTCTGTCGTGTTTGGACACATTCAAGCTCGAACTGGTTTAACAAAAAAAAAAAAAAAAAAAAAAAAAAAAAATGGACGATAGAAAAGCCTCAGCAGCGGTGCCTGATTCTGCACCCGATAGTTTTGAACAGGGACGATTGAAAAGCCTCAGCAGCGGTGCCTGATTCTGCACCCGATAGGCAGCCCACCTGCCAGCCCTCTACCGAGTAGGAGGCGCGTGCGCTTACGGATGTGCGCAACCGTAAACTTATACGAACCGTGAAGGAGGAAGGCTGAAAGAACGTATTAGTCTATACGCCTGCCTACCTGGAGTCCCTGTTCTTGGGTTTCGGCGTGATTTACAGAATGAACTCCCATTTTCTGTTTCTCGGAAAACTATTTTTATCATGGCGCCTATCCTACTACTGCTGTGCCCCCCCCCCCCCCCCCCCCCCCTCTCCCCCCCCCCCTCCCCCCCTCCTCTCCCCCCCCCCGTTTCCCCTTTCCTGATTGCTGTAAGTGGTGTTGATAGAAAATTCTGTGTCCACGGGGAGAAATGTTGTACCCACGGGGTACCCTAAAGCTTTGCGATTACGTCCTGTTGGATTGTCTTCCAAGAATTTTAGCCCTCTGCAGGGAATAACTTATACAGATCACATTTTTTTTTTCTGAGTATATATATATATTATATATATATATATATATATTTTTTTTTTTTTTTTTTTCACCTCATCTGTGATGGGTAACTTTTCTG
>JADBJO010002859.1:122500-132500 GCA_016801955.1 Conus betulinus
GGGGGGGGGGGGGGGGGGGGGGGGGGGGGGGGGGGGGGGAGGTTACAGAGTTTCCAGACCCGAGACACCCGAATGGACCACAAGACAGTAGAAAAATAAATATGGACAATAAGGGAAACGAAACAAAACGGAAACAACAACAACAACAAAAAGAAAGAAAAGACAAAGCAGCAGTCGAAGAGCAGAAAAAAGATGGGGAGGAGGGAGGATGAGAAGGGGATGGGTAAAGGGGGGGGGGGGGGGGGGGGGGGAGGGAGCGGGGGGGGGGGGTGGAGGTGCTCCCAGCTCATAATTTACCAAGAGGATACAATTTCTGTTGACCGAAGGACCCAGCCTCCAACCCCGCCTTGCCTGCTTGGGACTGAAAATCGTTGCCAGATTATTGCTGTGTAAATTGTCGTAGATTAGGCTACTCTGAATACATGATGCTATTCTTTTTTTTTTGCTGTGTGTGTGTGTGTGTGTGTGGTGTGTGTGCGTGTGTGTGTGTGTGTGTGTGTGTGTGTGTGGGTGTGTGTGTGTGTGTGTGTGTGTGCGTGCGTGTGTGTGTGTGTGTGTGTGCGTTGCGTGTGTGTGTGTGGTGTTATTTTTATTTGATGTTTTGTTTTATGTTTTTGGTTGTTTGTTTGTTTGTTTTTTTTTGTGTTTACACATGGCATGACTTAAAGCAAAAATGATGACAGTCCTGAAAGGGCCGTGTGTGGTCGTCTGCACGATAGTAACGATGAAATGAAAGTTTTGTTGGTCCGCACCAGTACACTAAAAGAGTTGGGCGGACCATCAAAATTGACAAGGTTGTTGAAGACTTGGAATCGTTACCAGTGGTTTGAAGTTTGAACTCTCCCCCTCCCCTGTCGCTCCCTCCTCTCTCCTTCTCTCTCTGTCTCTCTCTCTCTCTCTCTCTCTCTGTCTCTCTCTCTCTCTCTCTCTCTCTCTCTCTCTCTCTCTCTCTCTCTCTCTCTCTCTCTCAAAGGGCGGAAATGAGGGGATCACGGAGGGAGATCACAACGTTCACAATCTGATGAATGATAAGGGGGACGCAGTTTTTCGTTAGTGCAGGGTACGGCGTAGGTACGCAGGGTTGGCGACCCCTTCATCGGATCTTTTCAGGAACGAAGCACGAGTTTGGTGACCGCTCTAAACGTCAGTGGAAACAAATTTACGACATTTATATTTTCGTCCCCCCCCCCCCTCCCACCATCTCCTCCCCCTCCCTTTTTTGTTTATTGTGTTTCCGTGACTGCATTTTAAAGATTTTTTTAAATTTTGATTTCGAGCGGACTTGTTTTGTAGCTAAAATTCATCCGAGGCAATCCAGCGATCAGTCAGTCCATCCATCCGAGTCGATGCATCCATCTGAAACCACCCTATCTGTAGGTCTATTCATCCACCTGTTCGCCCACGAGCGAGCAGCCACTTTTGTAAGATCTTGATTAAGTGTGCGATAGCATTGATTTGATCTATAATTCGTGGTGTAAAATCTTGATTAAAGTGTGCGATAGCATTGATTTGATCGATAATTCGTGGTGTAAAATCTTGATTAAAGTGTGCGATAGCATTGATGTGATCGATATTTCGTGGTGTAAAATCTTGATTAAAGTGTGCGATAGCATTGATGTGATCGATAATTCGTGGGTGTAAAAACCTTGATTAAAGTGTGCGATAGCATTGATGTGATCGATAATTCGTGGTGTAAAATCTTGATTAAATTGTGCGATAGCATTGATGTGATCGATAATTCGTGGTGTAAAATCTTGATTGAGTGTGTGCGATAGCATTGATTTGATCGATGATTTGTGGTGTAACCCAGAAGGCTTTTCCGAAAACAAATAAAGAAAGAAAAAGTCTCGTTTATAAGTGAAGAAAACAAGGTGACAACAGATGGAGGTGAGATGCATTGCGCCCCGCGGTTGTTTACGCAATCTGTGTGGACTGACAGTAATGCTGTGACGTCGGCTGTTCCTTGGACCCAGATGGGGGAATCATCGTGACCAGTGCCTTACCAGTGACATCAAATATGTCAGAACTGTGTTGGGAAAAAGGACAAGTTTGTCATGGTTCCCATGTCAGACGAACATGTACAAGTTTATTTCTGTCATGGTGGATCGAATCGAATTGCTAAGGAAGCTAAAGCTCTTGGCTCTTCTCTCTCTCTCGCTTCTCTCCTCTCTCTCTCCTCTCTCTCTCTCTCTCATCTATCTCTCCTCTCTATGGATATGGATGCTTGCACGATTTTGTCGTTTGCTTTTGTAGTATTAGTCCTGTTTGATTTCTTATGAGTTTGCAAGTTGGACTAGTGATTCACTTTTTCTCTTTGGTTGCCATATTGACTTGTGTGTTATCCATGTTGCTTTTCTTTCTGTTTTGTTTTCCCTGGGCTGTTGGTGGTGGTGGGGAAAACAAAAGCAATGCGCAATTAGCTTAATCTTCATTACCCTGCTTTTAAAAATAAAAATTTCGTTCGTTCGTTCGTTCGTTTCTCTCTCTCTCTCTCTCTCTACTCTCTCTCTCTCTCTCTCTCTTCTCTCTCGTCTCTCTCTCTTCATGAGTTTAGTGTGTGTGGCGTGCGGCGTGCGTGCGTTCGTGTGTGTGTGTGTGGTGTTGTGTGTGTGTGCTGTGTGTGTGTGTGTGTGTGCGCGCGCGCCGCGCGTGCGCACGAGCTGATGAGTACGATATATGTACGCATATTTCAATTCCGTTTGTGTTGTTCATGACGTGCGCTTATGCTAGCCAAGGAAACAACGCGTGTGTATGCAGATACAATGTAGTGCATTAATGCGAAAATCCGTTCCCAGCAGTACTCTCTCATGCCGCTCCCTTCCTCCACCAATCATTCTCCACTCCAAACGTAGCCTCCCACTCCCTCGCCTCCCACTGTCCTATTCCTCTTCAAGCCTGTCCCCACACTCCATCTCACCCACCCCCCCCCCACACACACAGCCCCCACCTTCACACACCTGTGGAATAGATGACCGAGGGTGACAGATGATGTGAGGATTTTTTTTTCCCCCTAGTGGACTGCGGAGCCACAGGTTGATAATCTAGTGATGGAAAAGAATCATGGAAGTAAAAATAAGATAAACTAATTGACCGAAAAGAAGCTTACGAAATTATTTGTTGAATCCTTTCTGCCAGTAGGTTATGCTCTGATTACCTGCTGTAAAGCAGCCCCCACTCCCCACTTTTCAACCCACCATTTTTCTTTCTTTTGTTTTTCTTCTTCTGTTTTTTTCTTTCTTCCCCCCCCACCACCCCCCCAACCCCCCCCCCCCCCCCTCTTTCACCCTTCTCTCTCTTCCATTTAGCCCGTAAACTTAGAAGGAAGCGGAAGCCGGCGCGCGGTCGTCTTCCTGAAACGAAAAGACGTTGAGCGGGGGTATCGGTATATTTTGCTGCGTTAGTCCCGAAAAGTTGGCCAGCAGGACGTTTAACTGCCGCAGGATTGTAAGAGTTGGACAGGTGAAGTAAATGACGCCGCACAGTTTAATCATACGACGTGCTATGGACCTGGCCTCTAAATCATCACCCGCTCCTTTTTTTTTCATACCCCCACCCCCCCCCATCTATGTCCCACATCCCTGTCCAACCTCATCCCCGCCAGAAGCCACCCCTCCTCCCGCACTAGGGTCAACCACATACATGCATTTCTCCTCCACGTGTGCGTGTCACACCACTGGATAGAGGCATGGGACCGGTGACCTGACCTGAGGCCTCGCTGCTACCTGTCCGTCCTTGATCAGTTCATGGGGACTTTGCCCATCGTCCCCCCCCCGTCGCTGTCCTCTCTGTCTTCTTCCCTCTGTTCCCCTGACCCCCCCCCCCCCTCCCCCCCCCCACTGCCCTCCCTCTGCCTGGCGGACATTTTGTCGACGTGCGGTTATAGCAACAGGTGGTGATAAGTACCACTTGGGAAGAAGTTGACTTCACTCGGCGAATCGCGCGTACCTCGAAGTATTTGGAGACAGAGGACAAACAACAAACAAACAAAAATCAAACAAATAAAAAAAAAGAAGCTGGGACAAAGTTCAAGAACAGTCTCTTCCACCCAAACAACATTATTATTTTGTTATCTTCCAGGTTTATAGGTCAGACAGGTTTGTCTCTTACATACAAATCTCTGTGTGTGTGTGTGTGTGTGTGGCGTGCGTGTGTGCGTGCGCGCGCGCGTGCGTGCGCGCGTGCGCGCGCGCGCAAGGTGTGTGTGTGTGTGTGTGTGTGTGTGTGTGTGTGTGTTCAGTTTCATAAACAGTAAATTCAAGCGATTGGAAGGGCTTACGTAATTCAAATTCTTATTTACAGAAAGTACCACTTGAAACAGCTCTTTCTACTAATCAGAGGACGCGACTCTGTGTGTGTGTGTGTGTGTGTGTGCGCGCGTTGCGTGCGGTGTGCGCGCGCAAAGGGGGAAAAATGATGGCTGACCGGATTAGAAAGGCGATTCTTAACAACAAGAGAAGATTCAAAAGGCGGAAAGAGCTTTCTTTCCTTGAGCTTCGTATCCCTCTTCGTGTGCACCAGCCAACAAGTAGAGTTTCTTTTTTCACTTATATTAAGAGATTTGAACGATCTGTTTGAAAATCTTATGACTCTACGGCGTTTCTTCCTCGCCATAATTACAGCATTTTACGATATATTTCCTTGCCATGTTAAAGCATTTTCGATATTTTCCGCAACAAAGCTGACCCTCTGATCTTGTCTTGAAAGAAGTTCCTTGTGGAGGAAATAGGTACCCAAGGAGATCTTTTTCCTTACACACATTAATATATGCAAGTCGCGCGCCGCGTGATTCGCTGGCATTAGGTAAAATTCTTTACGGTTGGTTGGAAAGCTGTCAGCTCACAGTTATGGCCGAGAACTCGATGCTGCATGAGCGTGAGCGTGATTTTCCGGCCCTCGCTGACCCAGAAACGTGGTGAGCGGAAAAGGGAAAAGTACCGGCTGAATCTATTGAGTGGAAAACTTGACGGCTGGATTTGACCGACCCGAAAAGCAGACGGCGGTTGGGCGAGCGAGCGAGCGAACGAGAGAGAGAGAGAGAGAGTGTGTGTGTGTGTGTGTGTGTGAGAGAGAGAGAGAGAGAGAGTGTGGTGTGTGTGTGAGTGAGAAAGAGAGAGAGAGAGAGAGATAACACGAGGGAAGCGTGTAAAGTGGGTCATTTCAGGTGAACTGAGCAGGGCCGGAATGGAACACCATTCGCGTCAAAGATGACTGCCCTTGTTGAATAGCGAAGCCAGGAATTGCCTTGAATAGGAAAGTTGCTTGTGGAGAGATACGCCCGTCACCACAGTGAGAATGACACGGTCTCTGCCTACCAAACCGGGGGACTACGCAGTGGGTGCGTAGCCACAGGTAAGAATGGCGGTGGGTGCGTAGTCGAGGTAAGAGAAAGACAGTGGCTGCGTAGCCATAGGCAGTGTATGTATCCAGAGGTAAAAGAAAGGCAGTAGACGTGTAGTCGCAGGTAAAAGAAAGGCAGGAGATGTGTAGTCGCAGGTAAAAGAAAGGCAGGAGATGTGTGTAGTCGCAGGTAAAAGAAAGACAGGAGATGTGTAGTCGCAGGTAAAAGAAAGACAGGAGATGTGTAGTCGCAGGTAAAAGAAAGGCAGGAGATGTGTAGTCGCAGGTAAAAGAAAGGCAGTAGACGTGTAGTCGCAGGTAAAAGAAAAGACAGTGGATGTGTAGTCGCAGGTAAAAGAAAGGCATTGGGTGCGTAGCCACTGGTGAGAGAAAGGCATTGATGGCGTAGCCACAGGTGAGAGAAAGGCAATGAGGGCGTAGCCACTGGTGAGAGAAAGGCAATGAGGGCGTAGCCACAGGTGGGAGAAAGGCAATGAGGGCGTAGCCACAGGTGGGAGAAAGGCAATGAGGGCGTAGCCACAGGTGGGAGAAAGGCAATGAGGGCGTAGCCACAGGTGGGAGAAAGGCAGTGTGAGGGCGTAGCCACAGTGAGAGAAAGGCAATGAGGGCTAGCCACAGGTGGGAGAAAGGCAATGAGGGCTAGCCACAGGTGAGAGAAAGGCAGTGAGGGCGTAGCCACAGGTGGGGGAAAGGCAGTGGGTAAATAGCCACAGGTGAGAGAAGGCAATGAGGGCTAGCCACAGGTGGAGAAAGGCAATGAGGGCTAGCCACAGGTGATAGAAAGGCAATGAGGGGTGTAGTCACAGGTGAGAGAAAGGCGATGGGTGCGTAGCCACAGGTGTAAGAAAGGCGATTGGGGCGTAGTGGAGGGTAAGAGAAAGACAGTAGTTGCATAGCCATAGGTAAGAGAAGGGTAGTGGGTGCGTAGCCACAGGTAGGAGAAGGGCAGTGAGTGCGTAGCCACAGGTAAGAGAAGGGCAGTGAGTGCGTAGCCACAGGTAACGGCAGTGACTGCGTAGCCTCAGGTAAGAGAAAGGCAGTAGATCTGTAGCCACACGTGAAAGAAGTGAATCCATTGACGGAAAGAAGCTCTGCGAAGAATCCAGGAGCTTCTTTCCTTCAGTTGATAATCTTATCATTTCATTCGCTGAGCTCTTTTTTTTTTATTTTATTTTTTTTTATTTTTTAGTCAGCAAAGTCTGTCCTTACCAGTAGCTGCGCAGCCAATGCCATTATGAAAGGAAAAGACAAAGCTTAAACAGGCTACAGTGCAACTGAGCTTGTCTCCATTTCAGATCCATTTCACCTTCTGTCTGAACAAAAATCAGTCTCGTCTTAAAGGGCTGAACGACTTTGATCTGGGTCAACGTGTGCTTAAGAAGAGCCTCGAGAGTAATAGGACGCTGATCTCACCATTCACCAGAGACGAACCTGACTCCGTGCAGACTGTTTCTGAGAACAACCTAACTTCTCCTTAAGAGTCTTGTGATGACTGGACAGTGATCTCGCCATTTACCAGTGACGATTCTGACTCCCTACAGATCTTGATCTGGGAACGACTTATCTTTATTAAAAGTCATGGTTAACAGAACGCTGATCTCACCATTCACCGGAGACGATCTGACTCCCTACAGATCTTGATCTGAGAGAGCTTCGGTGCTGAGAGGATGTTGGTATCTCATCGTACACCAGAGATGAACTTGCTTCTTTTTTTCTTTCTGTTCCAAATCTTTCTTTTTAATTAAATCCACCCCCCACCCCCTTTTTTCCTTTCTTCTTCTTCATTTTCTAATTATCTATTCATCTTTATAATGTTCTTGTATTCTTTCTGTCTGTTCTCTTTTCTCTCGCTCTTTCTTTGATTGTTTCTCCTTGTCTTCAGTTTTTTACTGGTTCCCACTGTTTTTCATCGATCTGTCTTTAGTTCATTAATGGCTGCAGCTGCCGCTTTTTCTGCTCGATTGTGTTTGAAAATGGCAGTGCTTCTTACAAACAGAGAGAGAGAGAGACAGAGACAGACAGACAGACAGACAGATGCATCAGTATCCTGTGATGGTGATCTTGACCCCCCCCCCCCCCCCCCCCCCCCCCCCCCCCCACACACACACATGCACACGTAATGCGCGCGCGCACACACGCGTACTCACACACACACACACACACACACACACACACACACACACACACACACACACACACACACAAAACACACACACACACCACACACACACACACACACACACACACACACACTCATAAATGCTCAGACGCACGGAGAAACACGCGAACACACACAAAAAGGTTGAAAAAAACAAAGAGTACACAGAAGTAAGGCGAAACAAACGCAAGTCCAGACTTTCACAATCATCCACGCACAAGAATAAAGTTGTACCGCCCGTTATACCAAAGAAACTTTTAATAGCACATGTTGCGCCTAATAACTGCTCTCAGCAGTGCTCCACGCTCCATCCACCAACCGGACCCCCTCTATCGCCACCCTGCACGCGATGGCATGTTCTGGGAAATCCCCTCTCCGTCCTCCCCTTACCCCCGCTTTCACCCCCCCCCCCCCCCCCCTCCCCGAACAAAGGGCAAAAGTCGTTGGAAGAAAAAAATCTTAAATCATCAATTCCCCCCCCCCCCCCCCCCCCCCCCCCCTTCTTTTTTTCTTTCTCGCGTATGTCAGACTCGAGATCCGCTCTGTGTGTGTGTGTGTGTGTGTGTGTGTGTGTGTGTGTGTGTGTGTGTTGTGCGTGCGTGCGTGCGTGCGTGTGTGTTTTTCGCGCGCGAATATCTGTTTCCAGAAATCGCACTGGCACTGTAGATGCTAGCTTCGCTGGCATCAAACAACCTCAACCCTCCCACCCCCCCCTCCCCTCCCCCCCCCTCCTCCCACCCACCGGCCTTTGAGACTCGTCGTCCCCTTTCCCTCTACCCCATTTTTTTTTTCATTTCTCAACTCCCCCCTCCCCCTCCCCCTCCCAAATTGGCTATATTCCTTATTCTTCCTCTGCTTCTGTCCCGCTCTCTCTCTTTCCCGGTCACCCCCCCCCCCCCCCCTTTTTTTTTTTTTGTTTTTTGTTTTTTTTTGCGTCACCCACCCCCCCCCCCCCCCTCCCCCCCCCCCCTCCCCCCCCGCCCCCCCCCCCCCCCCCCCCCCCCCCCCTTCACTTCCGCAAACGGAGAGAACGTCTCTGGGAAGGATATCGGATCTTTGACGGAACTCGATTCATTCCCTCGTTCACGATGGTGATTTTTGACCTGCACAGCTTCATTTTTTTTTCTTTCCTTTTTTTTTTTTTTTTTTTCTCTCGCTTAAGTCGTGGACAGCAAATTTGGCTGTTCGCTGTCGTTGGCAAAGTGTTTGATTGATTTTTACCTTTGATCGGCAGCCCACTGAGTTTCTCTCTCTCTCTCTCTGTGTCTCCTGTCTCTCTCCTCATCTCTCTCTGTCTCTCTCTCTCTCTCTTTGTCTGTCTCTCTCTCTCTGTTTCTCTCTCGCTTTGTCTCTCTCCTCTTGTCCTCTCTCTCTCTGTCTCTCTCTCTCTCTCTCCTCCCCCTCTCTCTCTCTCTCTCTCTTTGTCTCTCTCTCTCTCTCTCTCCTCTCTCTCTCGTCTCTCTTTCTTCCTCTCTTCCTCTTCTCTCTCTCTCTCTCTCTCTCTCTCTCTCTCTCTCTCTCTCTCTCTCTCTCTCTGCTCGCCAGTGTGGTGCCCGTGTCTCTTTCAGACCACCCCTTAGTTCCAGACCCGTCCAAGTCACGCACCCTTTCCCCATTAACCTGTTTCCCTCGTACCTCACCCCGTCCCCCACCTTCCCCTTGCCTCTTACTCCGCTGTCCCTGTCCTGTCTCCCACCCCCCCACCCCCCCCCCCCCCCCCACCCCCATCCCCAACCATCGCCACCCCTCTTAGCTTTACACCCTTCTGTTTTTTTTTTTTTTTGTGTGTGTGTGTGCACATTACAGACCACTTCAGTGCACGGGGGAGGGTGGAATGGGTTGGGCATAACATATCGTTTCTTCCCACTCCCTTTTTCCTGACTCTTTGGAACAAAAATCGATGGTAGACGTGGTGGTCCTTCTCCCGTCCCTCTCCATCCTCACCCTCCCCCCCTCCCCCCCCCCCCCCCCCCCCCCCCCCCCCCCCCAACCTCCCTTCCTGCTTTTCTGTTTGCCTGTCGTTAGCATTTAGGGATTGACTGTGTAGTTCTTCGTGTCACACTTGGGAGAACTCGATTTTTTTCTCCAAGGCCATGTTTTTTGTTTTTTTTTTTTTTTTTTTTTTTTTTTTTTTTTTTTTTTTCTCCTCATTTTGTTTTTCAATCATTGTTTCTTTTATTTCCGTTCTTTGTCTGTCCTTCGTTTCGGACTCCTTCCTTCTATTGGGTTTTTTTTCCCCCTTCGATCCTTTTTCTTCCAGCTGTCACCACTTCTCTTTTTTTTTTTTTAATCTTAACTATGTTTCTTTCCTTTCATTTTCATTCTATCTCATTTTTCGTTTGTGTTTTGTTTTTTTTTCCAAACCTTGTCTTCTTTTCTTTCTTGTGATATTGATTCTGGAAAAAAAGAGACACAGACACGCTCAAATATGTATGTATGTGAGTATATATGTATGCGTCTGTGTATGCATATATATATATATAT
>JADBJO010002859.1:140000-142500 GCA_016801955.1 Conus betulinus
GGGGGGGGGGGGGGGGGGGGGGGGGGGGGTTGGAACAACGCGTATAACAAGATATTATCATGGACAGAAAGGAACTGGCTTTATGATTTCGTTTTATTACCGTTACGATTTCTTTTTTTTTTTTTATTTACCGTTATCCAGATTTCTGAAGAGCCTTAGGAGCACAGCCGTGACACCAGATCATTCTAAAGTCTTTGTCCGCATTATTATTTTTATTTTTTTATTTTTATTTATTTTTTTTTTACGGGAGATAACACGCGCCTAACGGTGTTCCTGTGGCAGATTGACGTCACAAGTAGCTCCGTTAGTGTACTTGTTGAGCTGCAAGGATATATATCTTCTGTCAGAATTCGTGAGGAGAGAAAGATGTGAGAGAGAGAGAAACAAAAAACCCTGCAAGACGAAGGTTGGTTCAGATCGATCCGTCCTAGGCGTCTTGTTTCTGTGTGTATGTGCTGTCGGACGCTGTGGGTCGATTTGTTACACGAGGCTGGTGGTGCTGCTGCATTGACTATTGCTTATGGTGCTTGAAACACGAGTTCTTCATCCTGCTGCTGCTTCTTAGCTGCTCTCTTGCTCCTGTTCTGGCTATATACTACGCTGTACATCCTACCGTTACTGCTTTTGCTACTACCAAGGCTCTCGCTAGTATTCAGTACTGTGCTACGGCTACACTGTACTGTCTCTCTACCATTACCAGTGTTGGTACTGTGTCACCGCTGCTGATTGTTGTCTCCAGCGCAGCTGCTGTTGACACGCTGTCATGAGCGATGTTGTTGTTGTACCACTCAGTAGCGATCCTGTCTGTACCACTGCTCACGTTCCACTGTTTATTGTGCTGTTCTATCTGTACTGCAGCTCCAGTTCTGTTTCTGTTTGTTTGTGGTGGCTGCTGCTGCTGCTGCTGCTGCAAAATGGGAGACCGTTCTCTGTGTCTATCTGTACTGCAGCTCCTGTTCTCTTTCTGTTTGTTGTGCTGCTGCTGCTGCTGCTGCAAAATGGGAGGACCGTTTCTCTGTGTCTATCTGTACTGCAGCTCCTGTTCTGTTTCTGTGTTTTGTTGTGGCTGCTGCTGCTGCTGCTGCTGCGCAAAATGGGAGACCGTTCTCTTCTGTGTCTATCTGTACTACAGCTCCAGTTCTGTTCTGTTTGTTGTGGCTGCTGCTGCTGCTTGCTGCAAAATGGGAGACCGTTCTCTGTGTCTATCTGTACTGCAGCTCCAGTTCTGTTCTGTTTGTTGTGGCTGCTGCTGCTGCTGCTGCTGCAAAATGGGAGATCGTTTCTCTGTGTCTATCTGTACTGCAGCTCCTGTTCTCTTCTGTTTGCCTGCTGCTGCTGCAAAATGGGAGATCGTTCTCTGTGTGTCTGTACTGCAGCTCCTGTTCTGGTCTGTTTGTTGCTGTTGCAAAATGAGAAATCGTTTCTGTGTGTGTCAGGATTCTCTGAACCGCCCCTCCCTTTCCTCCCTCCAACAGCTGTCTGTCTGTCAGTTTGTATGTATATTTGTCCTTCCGTCCGTCTTTCAGTCCATCTATCTGTCAGGTCCACATATCTGTCCGTCCGTCCGTCCGTCCGTCTGTCTGTCTCTCTGTCTGTGTTCTTTCTCTCTATCCCCCCCCCCCCCCCCCCCTCTCTCTCTCTCTCTGCCTGTCTTTCTCTCCCTCTGTGTGCCTTCCACTCTCCACCGCTCTTATACCTCCTCACCTTTCTCTCTTTCCATATGAAAAAGAAGAAAAAAAACCTGTTAACACAGATTTGGCATAACACGTGAAAAAAAGGAAGGCGAAACAGCAGGATACGGCCATCTTATTTTATGATCGACCTCCGTCTTTCTTGCAAACGTACATTAAATGATATGTATCAACTAACAGCAAGTCAGCCTAGCCTGCGTGTGCTGCGGTGGTAGCTGGTTTAACACTCCATAAAAGATTCCCCATCCACCAACAAATGACAGTGCAGTGCGAAAAAAAAAAAAAAAAGAGAGGAGAAAAAAAAACAGCAACAACAACAACCCGAAAAACATTACTGCTGACTAGCTTTCGTGTTCTCTTTTCCTCTCTCTCTCTCTCTCTCTCTCTCTCTCTCTCTCTCTCTCTCTCTCTCTCCTCTCTCTCTCTCTCTCTCTCTTCTGAAGTCTTCAGGATCGACCTGACACACTTTTCGTGTCTAGAAACAAAAGAAAAAATGGTCTGGTACCGGTCGACATTAGTCTGTACGTATGCTGCAGCTGGTGAAGAAGTTAGCTGAAGTGAAAGCCGATTCGAGTTGAACTTTCCCTTACACTCCTGTAATTCTCTGTTCTTTGTGCAGCGTTAAGCTGCGAACTTCTGCTTCTGCTCTTGTGTCCTTATGTAAGCAACAACAACAACGAATCCTTCACTTCTTGCATTGTTCTATGCTTCTTGTTGTAAAGGTGTGTGTGTGTGTGTGTGTGTGTGTGTGTGTGTGTGTGTGTGTGTGCTTTTTGTTGTTGTGTGGTATTGTTGTTGGTGCTGGTGTT
>JADBJO010002859.1:150000-157500 GCA_016801955.1 Conus betulinus
ACACACACACACACACACACACAGTATATGTATGTGCGAATTTTTTTTTCTAACATTTTTTATTCCAGTGGTTAAACTGTGCTCTAAAAAACACACATACTGTCTGTCTGTCTGTCTCTGTCTCTGTCTCTCCCCTCCCCCCCCCCTCTCTCTCTCTCTCTCTCTCTCTCAAAGTTTACAGTATCATGTGATTATGCTAAATTTTGATTGCTGGGGGCACTACACATAAACACTAATGTGTTATCTGACGCATGCAGTATTACATCCAGAACAACATAAGAATTGCTCTGGTAAAGGTAAGCGGCCACCAAATATTATCACATGTGGTACGCACCATAAAACCTGATGGCTAATTAGGAAAGAACACACGCATGCACACACACACACACGCATGCACGCACGCACGTACGCACGAACACACACACACACACACACGCACGCACGCACGCACGCACGCACGAACACACACACACACGCACACACACACACACACGCACACACACACATACATTTGTGATCACGAGGATGGCAACTTAGCTCGCTCCAGATTTAAGCTCAAATAAACAACAAGCCAATCACAAAGACGTTTACAAAATGGAGTAGCCACTCACAAAAGACGTTTTTAATCGCTGTTTCTCCGCTCTCACAAAGCCTAGCACCTCCGTCACACGAAATAAAATGTCGAAAACGTACCCTGCGATTTCTTATTTCTATTCACAACAGGTGGCACATAGATTGGATTTGTTTAAAATTGTTTAAAGGCTAGCGGACCTCTGTCACACGCATGCGTCTAAAACGTGTGCACAGCGAGTTTGTGTTTCTTTTCACGACGTGTGGTGGATACACTGGATTTGTTTCCCGTTGTTTATAGCCCCGCAGATTTTGGAAGCCATTCTAAGGCGGAAAGTGTCTTCCTCAGCCAGTGATACATGTACAGTTGACATGTGCACCCGGGAGCGCGCAAACCCCAGCCAAGGTTGAATGGATCCTGCACCCCCGTTCTTTGATCCGGATCCGCAATAGAGACACATCAGAACTTAATGGGCTGGTTCATGGGCCACATTTCATCTTTGCAAACCGCTTTATGAAAAGCGGTTCAGTAGTTTGTGCGAAATTTTGCTGATGGGATCACAGTTCAACGGGCTTTTTATTTGAAATTGGTTGTGTAATGTTTATGTTATATGGTTGACAGACAAAACGAACCAGCCAACCGATGGACGCGGGTGAAAACATGATCTCCGTGAAGTAGTTTGTGTGTTGACACACCTACAAATAAAAGCCGGTGAAAATGAAATACTTGGTGCACATGTCAGTTGGTCCACACGTCAATCAAGTCTAATGCACAAGCATGTTCCCCTCAGAAACTGCACGAAACGAAAATCGTGTCGGCTGGAAACAACTCGGAACACGCTGTTGGTGGAATTTGCAGAAAAATATTCGCGGCAGATGTGCTGTGAATCACAGTGTTACTGAATATACTTTGTGAATTCACCCAGCAAACCGCACCCGGAGTTCCATCACCTTTGTTTCCCCCCACATACAAGTCTAAAAAGACGGTGTATTCTTTCAGTGGCGTCGTGCTGTACGCACATCTAAATGAACAATGTGTCATGGTTGTTGCTTTGTAGTGATTAATCAGATATATGTTTCGCCGTACCCCCCTTTGTTGTTGTTGTTGTTGTTGTTATACCCAGGTGGCGGTTGGCTGCCAACCCTTTTCTTGGTTGGGCCTTCACCACAGATGGGCCTATAGTATCTGCCTCCAATGAGATGTATGGGTACACAACGTTTCGCTCGACCACGCTTTGCCCAGCTCTTTGTTCTGATGCGTAATTGCAAATGTCCATTATCGGAGCTCTTATGAATCTGAAGTGCACTGTTTCTCCCGAAGAAGACTTGACGCACGGTTCGCTTTATACTGTTTATGGTGCATGGGCATGAATATGACCGTACACAATAATAAAAAAAGATACCCTCTGTCTGACCTCTGGTGACGTTATCTTGTTCAAATCGAAGATGGGGCAGATTGCAAGTGGAAAGAAACTGAATCAGAAGAAGCAGGGTTGTTTGAACTGTCTCGTTTGTTATCTTTTGCGTGTTACTAGTTTTTTTTTTGTTGGGTTACGCGATTTGGTTTTGTAAACTCCAAGCGAAATGTGCTCATCTAGATCTCTTCACCTGGTGTTAGGGCTCCCTGTCTCTGATATCGCTCCTCTGTGTGTGTGTGTGTGTGTGTGTGTGTGTGTGTGTGTGTGTGCGCGCGCGCGCGCGCGCGCGCGCTCGTGAGACATCCAAGGCTGTTTATTCAAGTTGATTGTACCTGATTTGGGGTGAAACGCGATGGGTGCATGGGAGTAAAGGAACGATTAAATGGAGCGTGACTGGACAGAATGTGAATGGGCCAAGCGTGATTGGGTCGATCGTGATTGGGCAAAACGCGATGTACCGAATGAGCGAAATGTGATTGGATGAATCGTGATAGTGATTGGGCAAAACGCCGTGCACCGAATGAGCGTAACGTGATTGGGTGAACCATGACGGTGATTGGGCAAAATGGCGTGCACCGAATGAGGGAAATGTGATTGGGTGAACCGTGACGGTGATTGGGCAAAACGCCGTGCACCGAATGAGCGAAACGGGATTGGGTGAATCGTGACGGTGATTGGGCAAAACGCCGTGCACCGAATGAGCGAAACGGGATTGGGTGAACCGTGACGGTGATTGGGCAAAACGCCGTGCACCGAATGAGCGAAACGGGATTGGGTGAATCGTGACCGGGCATCGCGTGGTGCACCGAGATGTGTGTATCCTGCTGGTCTCTCCAGCTGCCCTTCAATGCAATGTCAGGTCACAGGGACCGACGAAGCGGCCCACACCTGTGTGCGACGTCTCTCGGCTGGGGAGGCAAAGGTTGACTTGGTGAAAAGATGAGAGCAAAGCTTAACCTGGTCGCACACTGATCGTTGACGTCAGTACGCCTGTGTATCCCGTAGACCTTTTGCGTATTTCTACATCACTTTGCAAAATACACACGGGTTACTCTACACAATCAAAACAGATACTCGGTTAAAGTGTTGCGTAGTGCACTACTATTTGTAATCTACGGAAATCCTGCGGCTTTAGGTTTTGTTTTTTGTTTTTGTTTGTTTGTTTTTTTTTTCCTTTTATAGTTTTCTTAGAGGCAAATCTCCCCCACAACATCAAATGTGGTCATCAAGAATGGGATAGGATAGAACAGGACAGAAGGAGACGGAACGTTCACAAAGAACCATACACTAACAACACGCCCCATTCGCTGATTTATGCTTCAGGTGCAAGAAATGTAACAGAATGTTACGGACTAGGAAGACCCACAAGTACGTTACGATGTATAGACATAAGGGACAGGATGCAAAGCAAAACAGGCTGTTATTCAGCTGCTTTTTAACACCCA
Organism: Conus betulinus; assembly: GCA_016801955.1. NCBI lineage: Eukaryota > Metazoa > Mollusca > Gastropoda > Neogastropoda > Conidae > Conus > Conus betulinus. Next base: position 153,434 of record JADBJO010002859.1, read on the forward strand.
CACCGTCTCCAGTACAAGAAAGACGTTTATTGTCTGCGAGGACCAGAGATCTGACAGGGCATCTGTTTGAGTTATTTTCTCCCCATTATATTTTTCATGCACAGTGAATAGAGATGTCCTGTGATGCACGAAACAGGAGGACTGTCACCTTCTTTACAGGGTACATTTTAATTATGTCGCGTTGGAATGATCAGTCCTCCTGAAAGGGCTTTGGAGAATAAAGATTCCCCCGGGTCTTGGTACCAATCGAAGGAGTCGCTATGTTTTTGTGCTTTAAGAGGAAAGGGCTGAAGATTTCCTTGTGGACTTCCAGACAACTTTCTTCATGTTTTCTTTTTCGAAGATCGCGCGGAGTACAAAGAGAAAGAAGCGAAATTACAAATTTGGTTGTGTAAATTAAAAGGGGCAGGCACATGTCAACTGGTAGAGCCCCGGACTCGTGATCCTGTGGTTTCGGGTTCGTATCTCTCCCGGGCCGTTTCGGCACAGTGGGATATTTCCTATGCGGAGTTAGCATTGGTTCTGTCTCCATTCCCAAAGTACGCCCTCGAATGAGACTCTAAACCGCGGTTCCGTGTATTAGTACACGCAGAACATCTTGTAAACACATGTAAGATCCCGTCCCCAACTTTCAGAACAAAAGGTCAGTTTGGAAAGTATGACATGTGTGCACATGATGTGCATCCTTGAGTGACTGATGTTCGACTGACTGACACGGAGAAAAGAATGTTTAGCACCAGCAGGCAGGCCCTTCAGTCAGCTGTACCCAGGTAGGCAACCCGGTGGTTAAACCGGAGTTTGGGTGGTAAAGCTCTTAGAACTCGGTCTTTAACTAAGGATGGGTGTTACATAAGTACTGTAAAAGCTTCATTACGTTTCCTCGTTCTCTCGCTCTCGTTCTCGCGCCCCCCCCCCCCCCCCCCCCCTCCCTCTCTCTCTCTCTCTCTCTCTCTCTCTCTCTCTCTCTCTCTCTGAATATCGTATCAAATGCCGAACACTTTATTCAACAAGACAAGCCAGTTCGACCGAGTTCAAGTTAATCAAGATGTAGAATATCGCTTGTATAGATATCGATGCACGTGTATCAGTGCGCACGTGCCCCCTCTCCCGATACACCCCTATTTCTTGTACAATATTTGTACACTGGATTTTTTTTAATTACATCGTCCTTGCCACTGTGTTCCCCTTGACGTAGGCAGATGGCCCACATTCATTAAATCATTTGTCTTGTCTTCCATAGTGTGTTTGTGTGTGGGCGGTATGCGTGTCCCAGCCCTATACATGTGTGTGTGTGTGTGTGTGTGAGAGAGAGAGGGAGAGAGAGAGAGGATGAACTTAACGCGAGTGTAGAAGCACTTTAATGGGTGTGTGTGTGTGTGTGTTGTGTGTGTGTGTGTGTGTGTGTGTGTGCGCGCGAGTGGTGGTTATATGTTTTTGCCTGTATATGATATATGCGAACTGAGCTATAAATCATTGCGTTGCTGTCACGCCATATATAGCAAGTTTTGTTGTTGTTGTTGTTGTGTTTTTGTTTTTTTTGTTTTTTTTGTTTGTTTGTTTGTTTTTACATGTGACATGAGGAAAGATTAGAAAAAAAAAAATCGCCATGTGAGATTCATACTGTGTGAGGCCCCCCTCCCCTCCCAAGGACATGACTTTAAGTCGTTGACATACTACTACTACTACTACTACTACTACTACTACTACTACTACCATCACCACCACCACACCACCACCACCACTACTACTACTGATACTTTAATTATTACCATCGTCATCATCATCATTATCATCATCATCATCATCACCTTCATCATTGCTATTGTTATAATTGAAAACGTCTCTCGTGTCAATCAAGTTTTACTTAATGACTCTGTGTGTGTGTGTGTGTGTGTGTGTGTGTGTGTGTGTGTGTGTGTGTGTGTGTTTCCTCCCGCTGTCTGCCTGCCTGCCTTTGTCTGCCAGTGCCTGTCGCCATGCATGTCTCTGTTTCTGGTTATTGTCACTGAACGAGGCAAAATTGCATGGGGACTAATTATGGCATTATTTTTTTTTTATACATATACTCGGCTTTTTCTACGTGTCCTCCACACCCTTCTCTTATTCCCTTTACCAGAAGCCCGGCAGTTTAAACAGATATGATGCAGCGTGAATGGACATTCATCTGCACGCAGTTACACCCCAGGAAGAAAGAACTGCTGAAAACCGCTGTTTAAGAAAACATGTTTATGCTTTGGATTAAGAAGAAAAAAAAAAGAAAGAAAAGCAAAAGACTCTATCCCTCACCTACCCTAACCCTCACCTTAAGCCTAACCTGGCCCATACCTTATCAGATTCTTCAGGGACAAGCTGTTCTTGTCATGGGGGCAGTGGCGTTGTCTTCTCCTTCGATGAAGGAAAGAACGCCCGTCACAGTCGAATGAGCAAAGCGTGACAGGTGGAACCTTGTCATGGTTTGACAGTTTCACCGGCCAACGGTCCGCCCCGGTCTCTGTCCCAGTCGACCAAAGCTCCCGGTGAAACAAGTCAATGACCTCTGTCTTTTGTCCACCAGCGTTATGGCGGCAACGTCAAGTCCGTTGTGGCCGGCATTGTTGGCTATTGCCTAATGCGTTGTTGACTGTTGCCCAAGGCCTGTTGCCTTAGGCTGTTCGTGAGGGGAAAATTTCTTTAAAAATGACAACGGTACAGAATATATTCATTATGTTGTAAACATTCTGGCATTGGAATTTTGACAGCATGCACATGTTTTTTTTTTTTCTTTCGTGTATGTTACATTTTTTTTTTTTTATCACCCCATACCAAAGTTATCTTTCTACTCGCGTTTGTTGGTGTGTTTGTTTGAATGGATAGCAACACAGTTTCGCAGAGACAGATGACACGATTCGAACGAAACCTGGTAGAAAGATACAATATGACCCAATGACGAAGCCGCTGATTCCTGGTGCGGATGCCGATCAAAGGATGGGTACAGGATCGGTTCTGCAGGACTACGCTAAAACTACTGGACCAGTTTGAACGAGACGGAGTGCAGTGGAAAGACAGTATGCGGTCCAAGCGCTGCCCCTCCTGTTCTTGTATGATGGCCTCTCCTGTGCCAGTAACTGGCCAAGGTTGCCTCGTGTCCACCTTAAGCCTTTGTCAACATTTTAAGTAGCCTGGACAGTTAGGGGTGACAGGGAGGAGGAGGGCGAGGCTCGGGGTGGAGGGGGAGGGGGAGGAGGGGAGTAGGTGGCGTGTCTAAAGTTAGGGGTGTACCCGTCTAGTACGTTCACTTCTTACGTAGGACATGTAGGACTACTTCAGTGCCGATTTTGTGCAACATTTTGCATGGAATGTGTAGTGAAATGTTTGCAATACGTACAACGTACTAAATATATTAGTGTCTTACTCGGCCTATCCTACTTGTGGCGCAATGTATTATACAGGATGTGTGGTGTAGCCTGGCTGTCCACCTTCGTATAACATAGGATAGGTAGCGAAGCTACGTCAGCGTCTCACAACAAACATGGAGTACGTAATACTTAAGTCAACTTGTCCCTCATTCGGTGATACGCAGTACATGTAGTGATGTTTGAAGACGTCCAGTGCCCCACGTGTTATATAGGATGTCTGGTGCTCTTTGAACTTCACGTGAGATCTTGTCCGTCTCGAATACTAACAGGTGTCTGAAGTCGTTTTGTCCACCGTGTGTTGTGCTGCGTTTAAAGTATCCTGTCTGGCTTTGGACTTCTTTCTGATGCTTGAAGTCATCTAATCAAGCGTTCTGTTGCGTTGCTTAAGTCATCTTTTCTGTTTAGATTATTGCTGATGCTTGAAGTCCTATCGTCCTCTTTTTGTGCTACAGCTTGAAGTTATCCTTTCTGTATAGGGTAACAGCTGCATTTTGACGACGAAAATAATAATCGTAAACTGTTGATCATAGCTGTAATAATCTCCTGCCAGAACAGTTTTTCTTGTCAGTGTGTTTAAGTCTCTTGCTGCATTGTGATGCGTTATTTTTCGGTGTTATATTGATTAGATCTGCCAGCAATTTGGTGTTCGTACGATGCTCGATGTGTCACGTA
>JADBJO010002859.1:165000-170000 GCA_016801955.1 Conus betulinus
AGAAAGTCGGAGGAGATTTCGATGCAAGAGTCATGCCACGCTGCCAGCTTGTGCGTGGTTCTAGTTCACCCCTGCAGTGCTTCGTCGGTAAACACAAGGCATTAGGACACACATCCTGGCTATAAAAAAAAAAATCAAAAGGACGTTCTAGAGATCTGTAAGGACGAAGAGTCAGGATGATTTTTTAGGTACCATTTATTTTATTTATTTATTTTTTTTTTGCTGTGCTTTGTTGCTAGCAAATTTTTGCAAAACTGAAATGGATCAAAACTTTTTTTTTTTTTTTTTTTTTTTTTAGGTTATACGACAGGGAAAATTCAGTGAGGCATTTTTGGAGAATTAAAGGACAAAAAGCCAGGATACTTGAAAAACTTGTTGTTTGATATACATACACTTTCGTTTTAACTGAATTGTTGTTTATGTGAGGAGTCACAGTGACCAACCAAAAAAAGTTTCTGGCGAATTGAACGGTTTTTTTTTCTTCACTTTATTCAGAATTATTTGATTGTTGATCAGTTTGTGAACTTTTTGATAAGATTTTCAGCCACAAAATGAACTATTTGCTCACCTGGGCTTTCAACAGCATGAACACGAACCGTCACAATGGTCACAGTTAAAGCTCGAGCGGCCACAGTACTGTAGGGTCTCTTCATAATTCGCTTTCAGTGGCTTGACTATGTCCGGCCAGCTGAACTTCACGACAAGAGAAGTTGAGATGCCTGTCGTTTCCGAAGACAAGATGTGGCAATCTCAACGGCGGGATTCAAAACAGTCACAGTGGCAAAATCTAATGGTGATCTACGTAAGTCCGGTTGAGGTCTGCCGAAGAAGAAGAAGAAGAAACGATAAACGAGTAATAGTACCTTTCTCTCCAAGACCCTCTCTCGTGTGTGTGTGTGTGTGTGTGTGTGTGTGTGTGTGTGTGTGTGTGTGTGTGTGTGTGTGTGTGTGTGTGTGTGTGTGTGTGTGTGTGTGTGTGTGTGTGTGTCTTTGCCTTGTTACCGAGAGTGAAAGGTGCAGCAGAGATTCACTGGTTGAGCTTGGTAAGCGTCACAAGGGAGAAAGTGGGTTTTGATCATGAGCCATACCGACCATCGGAACGCCGTTGATCATGGCGTGACCGTCCTGTTTCCACTCTGCGGTTGACTCTCCCTTCTCCCCAGCCCCGGCTGTTTACTGCCGGCCCCCTCCCCAATCGATCATTGTCGGTGCCGAAAATTGCCTTCTGTGGGGTGGCCTCTGATTCTAACCTTTCGTTTACCGGAGAGCGTATTAATCATCATCAGCAGGGGTCCAGAGCATTGCAGGATGTGTGCTTCAGATGTCTTCTTGTACCAGGAAACAGACTGAGACCAGACAAACGGCTCTGCGTGGTGGCAAGTCAATACGGTTGCAGGCAGTCAGTCAGTACCCTTGAGTCCCAACTGCCTGGCGTCATGTACGCTCGCCTGGTACGGACAAGTACCCCTATATCTCTCTACTCCTTGCTCGGGGGACTATCCTCCAGGGTGTAGGGAGGGTGCGTGTCCTAGATGCAGACTGAAAGACTGGGCTGTGGAAGCCGGGACTGAGGACTCGGAGCTTGACGACTTGTCATGGGTAGGTAGGGACACTGTGGGCATACTTACAGCTGTTGTCGTGAGCTTGTCAGGTTCTGAGGCCAGGCCATATTGGCTCAGTGTGAATATCAGCTCTGGACTAATCATAATAGCGATTTGCATAGCACACTTCCGGATGTCTGAAAATGGCTTATACGATGTATAGCTAATCCGCAATGCTTACTCTCGCGCTATTTTGAGTTTCTTACTACCCCATCTCTATCTCTTACTGCCTCCGGTGACCGCCTTGTCAGCCGACTTCCCTTCTTTCCCCCCCATACTCTTTCTCCCCGTACAAACCCCCCCCCCCCCACCCCACCCCCCCCACCCCACCCCCTGCCCTCCACACAGACGAACATTCACACCAAGTTCACCGGTGCATGAAGTACTGGATGCTGCAGTGAAAGAGTCATAGTGCAATGGTCGTGATCACATACTGTGGCTCATATGTTATATTTTCTTCTTTGTAGCATGAAATTTGGCGATGGGGCTCTGGTGAATGAAGCGTTTGTCATCGATCATTTGTATGGACAACCGTACCTCCCTCCCCCCCCCCCCCCCCCCCAAATCTCCCCCGCCCATTCCCCCCGTTCACGCTCCCCTCCCCCTTCCCCTCTTCTTTGCCACCATCCCCTCCTCCCCCCCCCCCCCCCCCCCCCCCCCATCTTTTAAATATCAGATCAAATATATATATATATGTGTGTGTGTATATATATATATATATATGTGTGTGTGTGTGTGTGTGTGTGTACATATATATATATATAATATATATATATATATATATATGTGTGTGTGTGTGTGTGTGGTGTGTGGTGGGGGGGTAGCATTTAGTGTTTGATTGTGTCAGCTACCGGTGGAGAGATGACTTTTGCCCGATAGGGAGTCTCTTCATGTCAAATATGAAGGGCGAATGAGTTGAAATTTGCTTTTTTTTTTTTTTTTTTTTTTATTCGCCATTTTGTGGGACAATGTAAGTGTTTTTTCCGAATAGAATTCGCTTTGATCTTTGACGAATAAATATTCAACACGGTGGAGGGAACTCGTGTTTGAAGGCGAGTTAGTGTCGAAAGTAGGGTGATGACTACCCGTTTTTCTCATCATCATCATCATCATCGTCATCATCATCATCATCATTATTAATATGATTATCTTGTCGTGTGTGCCGCCGTTACGCTAGCTCGATGTATTCTGTGTCTGAACGCGGCGGGTCAGAGCTGTTTCTCCCCGAGTTCAAAGCGTGAGGGTGGTTTGACAGGGATGGGATGAAATGGCGTGTGTCGTGAGGTGGGCCTGAGTGGATTTCTGCAGGCCGCTACATTGGATTACCGGGTGTCTCCTGCTCTCTCCCTAATGTTTGCTGAGGTCAGGGAGGAGCGCGGACTGGGCTGTTTCGTCTTTGGTCGTGCCCAGGAAAAGGATCAATCTTTTTGCCTGCCCCACCTCCAACTCTCTGTCTGTCTGTCTGTCTGTCTGTCTGTCTCTCTCTCTCTCTCTCTCTCTCTCTCTCTCTCTCTCTCTCTCTCTCTCTCTCTCTCTGTCTCTCTCTATCTGTCTTAGTCTCTCTCTCTCTCTCTCAGTCTCTGTCTCTCTCTCTCTCTCTCTCTCTCTCTGTCTGTCTGTCTCTCAGTCTCTGTCTCTCTCTCTCTCTGTGTCTGTGTGTGTGTGTGTGTGTGTGTGTGTGTGTGTGTGTGTGTGTGTGTGTCATTGTTTGCTCTACTAGCTAGCTGGCGCTCTCGCTCTTTGCTTGATGACGTGTGGAAAACTAACATCGTCTGGAAAGGTCGACCTGACAACTTGAACACTGCACATGCGCCTTCTCAATTGCTTTTTTTTCATGTCCAGGCAGGCACGCTGCATAAAGCGACGGAGGGAAAATTGTAGGATAAGTACCTCAATCAGGATAAACAAGTTTGGCTGTGTCCTCGCAGCCCTCCCCTCCTCCGCTCCCCACCCTCCGTTTCATGCAAATTATTAACAGACACCCCACCCCCCCCCCCCCCTTGCCCAGTTGTCTGTAGTCTGTGCATCGGTCCACATCGGAGAGGGGGAAAAAACGTGTGTCAAATATCAAGACAGAAGTGTCATCGCTGTATAATTCCAGCTCAGCGGTATTGCCTGTGCCAAAGAAGTTTTTTTTTTTTTAATCTTTTTGTCTGTTTGTTTGTTTGCCTGGATGTCAATAAGCAAAGATTACACCGAATTAATGTGAACGAAGCGTATGATGGACAGATGGAATGAGTCCAGAGGACGAACTCGATTGTGCCTCAGAATCAATGGAAAACCAAACGTGATGATGAGAGAGAGAGAGAGAGGAGAGAGAGAGAGAGAGAGAGAGAGAGAGAGAGAGAGAGAGAGAGAAGTCCATGATTTCGGGGCTGATCCAAGAACGATGGAAGACCCGTCCAGCAGGGTTAACATGCGCGAAACTAACACAAGCGAACAAAGAAAGATCATACTGAATCACTTTTAGCGAAGAGCTGGTTAGAAAGGACCAGTCAGATTTGGGCGCGGATCTGGATCAGAGGGCGGATCCCGGATCCGCCCGACCTTGGTGGAGGTGTGCGTTCTCCTGGGCACCCTTTACGGGATAGTGATGGGCCACTTAGCAGAAACTTGCAGATTCGACCTCAAGGACTCTTCGACAAGAGTGGTGAGGACAGGTGCAAGTGCGTTGCCGGAGTGGGGGGGGGGGGGGGGGGGGGGGGGGGGGCTGGATTTGCAGGCCGCTGTACATTGACCAGTGCGACGGCCGAGGAGATCGAGCACATTCTACTCGGTCTGAAGAGTGGGGCCCGAACCCCGCGTCGCCTTGTGGGTGAAGTAGGAGGCGGGATCTGCTTCCCATCTCCCCAGGCCAACGTACGTGTACAGACCTGCTGAAGACTGGACCCCCATCGTGTGCACACGCACCGCAGGAGACCAGATCCGTGCATGCCTAAACCTGAAGTCCCGTGTCAGCGTTCGGTGGATTAGGGAAACACAAAAAAAAACGCCTTACGTGCGGTAGGATACTTTGAGAAGACCTGGGCACTGCCAGACATTCTGAGTGGCTTGCAGAAATACCACGATGAACACTCAGCACCAGCCGCACAGTTTGTATGTCTGTTGCGGCACATCTGTGATCCTTTGGTTATGGGAACAAAGCTTTAAAAAAAAATGGATTGAGTCTTGTCGCTTTCCTCCCCTGTTTTGCGAGCTAGCACTTGCAGCCAAAATTTCGACAAATTATGCCAGGAGGGGAGAAAGTAAAGGAAACGTGGGGCTGAATGAACGCACGTTGATCAGGGAAAAAAAAAAAAAAAAAAAAAAAAACACCAAACAATTTGTCTCTCTCTCTCTCTCTCTTCCAAAGCTTCCCAGCCCCCCCCCCCCCCCCCCCCCCCCCCCCAACCTCGTTCC
>JADBJO010002859.1:175000-180000 GCA_016801955.1 Conus betulinus
GAAGGGAAATCCCCCCCCCTCCCCCCCACCGTACCGAAATGCCCCCAGAAAGAGTTGGGGTGGAAGCCCTGATTCTTCCTGCCAACATTCTGACAACTCGGCAGTTTGTTCAGTCAGTGTTAGACTCATTCTGTGCCTTCGACCTCATCCATTTTAGACTCGTTTTGCACTGTCTGCCTTATCAGTTTAGACTCATTTTGTGCCTTCGACCTCATCCATTTTAGACTCGTTTTGCACTGTCTGCCTTATCAGTTTTAGACTCATTTTGTGCCTTCTGCTTCATCACTTTTAGACCGGTTTATACATTCTACTTTGTCAGTTTTAGACTCTTTTTGTACATTCTACCTCATCAGTTTTAGATTCGTTTTATACCTTCTCCCTTATCAGTTTTAGACTCGTTTTACACCTTCTGCCTTGGCTTTAGACTCATTTTCATACCTTCTACTTCAGTTTTAGAGTCATGTTATACCATCTACCTCGTCAGATTCAGACTCCTTATATACCTTCCATCTCATCAGCTTTAGACTCCTGTCATATTCTCCACCTCAGACTGTTTTTTATGTCTTCTACCTCCGTTTTAGATTCTTTTTTATGCCTTCTACCTCCGTTTTAGACTCTATTTTATGTCTTCTACCATAGTTTTAGACTCTGTTTTATGTCTGTACCTCAGTTTACACACTGTTTTGTCTTCTACCTCCGTTTTAGACTCTATTTATATCTTCTACCTCAGTTTTAGACTCTGTTTTATGTCTTCTACCTCAGTTTTAGACTCTTGTTTTTTTTTTATACCTTCTAATTCAGTTTTAGACTCCATTTTACACCTTCTGCCTCGGTCTTAGATTCAGCTTACACCTTCTTACCTCGGGTTTAAATTCATTCCCTATCCTCTCCCTCAGTTTTAGACTCATTTTACACCTTCAGTCTTAGTTTTTTTTTTTAGACTCACGTCACACGCTGTTAGAGAGGCACCCGAACTAACCCGTTCCCCTGTGTGTGTGTGTGTGTGTGTGTGTGTGTGTGTGTGTGTGTGTGTGTGCGTGGTGTGTGTGTGTGTGTGTGTGTGTGTGTGTGTGTGTGTGTGTGTGTGTGTGTGTGTGTGTGTGTGTGTGTGTGTGTGTGTGTGTGGTTGCCTCCCCCCTTTTGACCCAGGCGGCATCACGGGCGGGCTGGAGATCTGCATCACCTTCCCCACCGAGTACGTCAAGACCCAGCTGCTGCAGCTGGACGAGCGGTCCGGGCGCCAGAAGCGCTACACGGGGCCCTGGAACTGCGTGACGGTCACGGTCAAGGAGCATGGGCTGCGCGGCCTGTACCGGGGCCTCAGCGTGCTCCTCTACGGTTCCATTCCCAAGTCGGCTGTCAGGTCGGTGAGGGGTAGGGAGCGTGCGTGTACGTGTGTGTGTGTGGGTGTGTGTATAGTGGTGTGTAGTGTGTGTGTGTGTGTGTGTGTGTGTGTGTGGAGTGTGTGTGTGTGTGTGTGTGTGTGTGTGGTGTGTGTGTGTGTGTAGTGTGTGTGTAGTGTGTGTGTGTGTGTGTGTGTGTGTGTGTGTGTTGAGATGGTTTTTTGTTTGTTTTTGTTTTGTTATCATTTTTTATCGTACAAACATATCTCCAATTGATTTGGGCAATGTGACAGCCTGACATGGTCCCGTGGGGGTTGACCTAGCAATTATAAGCAACACGAGTTGAATTAAATTGATTGGAGAGAGAGAGAGAGAGAGAGGGGGGGGGGGGGGGGGAGGAGAGAGGGGAGAGAGAGGGGAGGGCGGGGAAGGGAAGTTACCCAGCAGGATTGTTTGCAGTTTGTGCGTTTATCGTGCGAGCAGCTGCGCGCACATTTTCTGCGTCCATATCAACACACAGCGCGCTCCGTCTAAGTCTCTCCATAGATATGTAGTGGGGGGACTACCTACACATCTATGGTCTCTCCCAGAACCAAGCTAAGGCTTAAAAGCGCCTTCTTCTGTTCTGACAGAGATGATAAATCATACGGCCGGTGTGTCACTGGCGATGAGGATGACGATATAATAAACGTGCATGTGTGTACACTGGCCGCTCAGAGTCGCTGGCCTGTACTTTGACCTGTTTATCTGGCTCTGTCATAAACCAGTCTGGGCTCTGTCACAGTCTGGGTCTGTCTGTCTGTCCCCCTGTTTGTTGTCTCTCCCTCTGTCTCTTTCTTTCTGTCTCTCTCTCTTGCCCCCTGACTTTTGCTCTCTCTCTCTCTCTCTGTCTCTCTCTCTTTCTCTCTTTCTCTCTCTCTCTTTCTTCCTCTCTCTCTCTCTCTCTCCTCTCTCTCTCTCTCTCTCTCTCTCTCTCCTAGCTTCACTACCCCCAAAGTAGGCTAGTTAAGTATGTAAGCGGAACAGTGATCTGGTGAACTCATGAAAAGTATGTGTGTGTGGGGGGGGGGGGGGGGGGGGGGGGGGGGGGGGGGGGGTAGGTACCCTGCGAGAAAGGGACTCGGTTTCTGCGCGCTGAAATCATTCTCTGCACAAATGAGAAAGGGTCCCTATACAAGCCTCAGCAATGTTGTGTTGTGTGTGTGTGTGTGTGTGTGTGTGTGTGGTGTGTGTGTGTGTGTGTGTTAATGACTCCTGTGCGAACAAACAGCTGTTGGGCATGTTGTTCAGTTTTGACTGCAGTTGCTTCAATTTCAAAGTGGAAGCAGTCGCAAGGTAGGCCTACCGATTCATCGAACAACTCGGTGAAACTGGATTGAGATCCCAATCCACCTGTTGTCTACAGTCCAACAGATAGACGGACACTACAAGCGCACAGATGTACGTCCTCGCATGCGCGCACGCATCCGCGCGAGCGCGTGCGTGCACACACACACACATACACACACACACACACACACACACACACACAACACACACAAACACACAAAACACGCGCGCACGCACACACTCACACACGCACGCACGTACGCACGTACACTCTCTCTCTCTCTCTCTCCCCCTCCCTCCCTCTCTGTGGCACGCGCACACACACATAACACACGCACACACATTGCATGTGCACACACACACACGCACACGCGCACGCGCACACACATGTGCGTGTGCTCGCACACATACATGCACGCACACTAAGTCTTATACATACGCAGTCCGTTACATTTGCACTGTGCGCGGGATAACGAGCTGAAGGGATTGGTTCTCGGTAGGAACGACACAGGTATAAAAAAAAAAAAAAAAAAAAAAAAAAAAAAAAATTTGCAAATAACTAATCCTAGCTTCCACACTGACAGTAAGAGGTCATGCCTTACTGTATAGTTCCTGTCGACGTCTGTGCTGGCATGTTTTCTCTCACTCCCCCCCCCCCCCCCCCCCACCCCCCACCACCCCCACCACCCAGACCCTACCCTCACCTCCACCATCCCACCCACCCACCTATCCCCGCTCTACTGGACCTAAATGGTGGGTGCTTGTCAAGTGTTTCGGGTGAGAGCTTACAGGCGTAGAAAACTCCTCAGACGCCGTGAACACGCATTTGGTTAACACGAACAAAGACAAATGCAGTTAGACACGCAAGCGAAAACAATTTTCACTCCGATGTGTGCAAGTTAAAGAATCTCTTTGAGATGCAGACCAAAGAAAAATTCCACTTCTAAACCTGAACAACAACAACAACAACCAGCCGCCGCGGCGAAGTGGTTAGCGTCGCGGACTCCCGGCTGGGAGGTCGTGGACGGACGTGGTGGCGCCCTCCGGAGGTAGAGCTCACTCACTCCGGCTCCGCGACTAAGCAAGTATTGTCGTCAGTAGGGGGCTTAGTAGGTGGTGTCCTGCGTATGTTGGATCAGAACAGGCGCCACTGAACACCACCGAAGTGACTCGGCAGCAGTGCAGTGTCTCCTCCGGTGGGTGGCCTCTTGACGACTTGACAGTGACTACCCCCTGTGGATTGCCGGTGGTGCGGGGCTGCGGCGGGGCCGACCGGGCTGTGGCTGTGGAGGGGGTGTCGGAATGAGCGGCGTGGGGTACACTGCCTCTGAGGTGGCGTAGAGGCTGGGACAGAAAAAAAAAAAAAAAAAAAAAAAAAGAGACTGGGACAGCAACGAGAGAGAGAGAGAGAGAGGACAGGAACGAGAGAGAGAGAGAGAGAGAAGAAAAAAAAACGGTTTCTGCAATTATATCAAACCGACCAGATATGCACAAACCGAAACTGGCTTTGATAAAAACGCATGAAAAACAAGCTGTACACGCCCGCAAACAGAAATATCCACTTCGATGCACGAACGAACTGGAGAGAAAAAAAAAAAAAAAAGATCCAGCTTTGATAGGTTCAAGCAGAAATCCAGTTGACACGCAAAGAACGGTTACAGAATCTCCAGAGGAAACATTGTGTCGTTTGGACAACTGCCCCGACTTTATGTCTCCGGAGCACTTCAGTAGCCACACACAGGAGCAATTTGTGCTATGACAAAGGAGAGAGAGAGAGAGAGAGAGAGAGAGAGCGAGAGCGAGAGCGAGAGAGCGCGCATCAGGCCATGCATATGTTTTTGTTAACAGTTGAGAAGAATTCCGCCTGGCAATCTGGGTCACACACGCGCATGCATGTATTCATGCATACACACAGCACGTGCACACACACACAGAAACACATTCCGACAGATACACACACACACGCACGAAGATACACACTCAGACAGACAGACAGACAGACACACACACACACACACACACACACACACACACACACACACACACACACACACACACACACACACACACACACGACCGAATAACTCTTTTTGCCAGGCAGGGCACAATTTTGTGTAGAATCTAGGTCAGGCCACGCACAAACACAAGCAGACACACGCATGCACACAAACGCACATTCTCCCCCCCCCCCCCCTCTCTCTCTCTCACACACACACACAACACAGGCGCGCACGCGTACACACATTCTCTCTCTCTCCTCTCTCTCTCTCTCTGTGTCATGCGCTCTTTCGAGCATGCACGTGTGTGATTGACGTTCTTTTCAGGCAG